>JAQHUG010000062.1:5709950-5744006 GCA_028555095.1 Dicrostonyx torquatus
AGAAGAACATTTTATGCACCCATGTAAGAATGCCGCTTAACATATATAAAATTAACATTTGTGCATGTTAATCATGTGTGCCTTTTAGCATGTCCACCATGCAACAAATGCATGCTATGAAATATGTAAATGCTACAGCCAACACACCTGGCATGTAGCATTGATATACACATGGATTAACAAATGCATGTCAGCACACTAACATACAGAAGTTATATATCAGCAAGAGAAACACCCTGAAAGTTTAAGAAGGTTTCAGAGGAAATTGTCCCAAGGAAATCCATGTCAAATATAAGCAGTGCCCTCCTCATGCTTCTTGGACCTTGACTCTTAGATCCACAGATTCACATGCTGGGTAGCAGGCATTGTACTCTAGATGCATGAGAAGTGGCCTTGCTTCTCACTTAATGCTTTTCAAGCTTTTTCCATCCCATCTCTTTCCTTCTCTCCTTTTCTTTCTTTTTTTTTGTTTTTTGAGACAGGATTTTTCTGTATAACAACCCTAGCTGTCCTGGAACTAGCTCTTGTGCACTTGTAGACCAGGCTGGCCTTGAACTCACAGAGATCCACCTACCTCTGTCTCCCGAGTACCGCAATTAAAGTCATGTACCACCACCACCCAGATTCCATCCCATCGCTTCCCAGCAACCCCTGTTGACCTGTATTGTCTCAGGGTGTCCTTCTGAGCCTTGCTAACTTCAGAGATAGCTCCTTGCTAGAGATCAGTGTGACAGGACAGAGCCCTCAAACTCATGTCACTTGTAAGTTGATCTAACCTGCCATTGGGTGAAACATGAAGTAGCATCTTACAGGGACGAAGGTGACCCTGTCTTCCTCTTGGGTACAACTTCAGCACAAATCTGTGGTCACAGGCTCATCAGACAACCCACCAGGTTCTGAACCCTTAATGCAGAGGCAGTTCCTCAAAGCTGCATGCATCAGATCAGAGGTGTGTCAAATCCATTGCATAACAAGCAAAGCTTGTCCCTGATTCCATACATGAAACACATTCCTAAGTGTTAGGGGGTGTTTAACACTTTAGTGAGACATTTTCCCTATTACCGTTTACATAGTGGCAGGACGAGGAATCATTAGTGAGTGACTAGGGGTGACTGTATGGGCAGAGAGAGAGGAGAGACTAGGGCTAAGCAAAGTGGAGGCAGAGAGCTCAGAGACTCAGTAGGTCCCCCGCCCTCCCCGTGCAGGGTTCCCAGTGGTCGGAGCACCTTGGCTGAGTGTTCTCAGATAATTCTGAAAATTATATGTAAGTCTGAAGACCCAAATGGGAATAAATATGCCTGTTACAGGTGTGTGGCTTGGTTTGCACCTACATCCTTCAGCCATCCCACAGTGCTGTTTTTTGTTCCTGGTAATTGCTGTGTTTGACTATGTCCTCTCAATGTTTCAGTATCCCAGATCCCTAGGTCCCCAAATTTACATGTGAACAGTATTTGGGAACAGGTCCCTTGGGAAACATAATGAGATAAGATCTGGAGAGTGGATTGCCACGGTGGTGTCAATGGCTTTGTGGCAAGAGGAAGAGGGCACTGAGCTGGCACACTCTCTGCAGTTCTGTCATGTCCTCTCCAGCCATGAGGCAGGAGGAAGGCCCTCAGTAGATGCTGGCATCACCTCTCTCTTCCCAGCCTCAAACACTGTGAGGCAAAGACAAAAAAAAAATAATTTATTGTATATTTAATATTGTATTATAGCGATAGAAAATGGGCTGCTGCCAGATTTGGTGAGATGCGCTGGCTTGCACTGACTGGAAGCTTCCCATGGAATTCTCTCTGTCTGATGTCAAGCATCACACTTGGTCTATACTACCTTGACATCAGTCCTAGCTACCTCAGGTCTCTGGACAAATCACCCTGTGTCTCTGAACTTCCCTGTCTTTGTCTGTAAGATTAGGGTAAAACATCACCTGCTTGAGATGATCCTTGGAAGGGCTAAAATGGGAAGCAGTAACAGGTATACAGCATTGAGTCCTAACCCTGATGCCACTTGCCACTTGGTAAACCTCAACAAATGCTGGAAAATAGAAGGCTTCTTTCCCAGTCCCTTAATCACAGGGTTCTCTTTCTTTCAGTCCTTCAGCTGAACAGCTCTTCCCAAGGCACATGGCCAGGAAAAAGGCTGCCCTTGCTTATCACTGGAATTCTTCCTAGCTCCCAGTCCTATGTGTGGCTGGAGAATTCAAATAAACACAGACATACAAGCCTACCTTTTTCTGCATGTGTGCGTGACGACAAAGAAAATGAATGAAGGTTAATTTTTTTTTGGCCCTTTCTCATGATGATTCATCCATAACGATTCCTACTGGTTATATTTTCTTCTGTGACAGCACCAATTTACTGCGTTCCTGCAAAGCCCATTTTCTCAGCATGATCTAGTTGTGTGGTGCTTTTGGGAAGTAATTTACTGATAGTTTGCCTCAGAATTGCTTACAAAGACAAAGGGGTTCTGTTGACACCGAGGTGCATTCCTTATGGGCTAGAAAAATAGGATAAAACAATTTAAAAAGTAAAAACGTGGTATTATCAACACTTTGAACTCGGGTTGTAAATCACACACCCTGAGTAGAGACTGGCCTCTCCTCCTCTTCGCTCTGTGTCTTACTCTGGGGAGCAGCAATGGATTGTTTGTTTGCATGGATGAATTGGTGATATGTCCCGCAGGAAGCATGCTTCTGTATTTTATTATAAGCCCCATCCTCAGGATGCCATTGTGTGCTGCTCTTCCAAGTATGTGCTCTACACTGTAGAGGATGACAGGTGAAAGACCCAGAATATGGAGGGTCATGGAGGCCCTGCTTCCCTGGATGCTGTCTTCAGCCCCAAGTCTCAAGGGTGTTTTTATTTTATTTCGTTTTGTTTTCATTTGTTTTTTTTTTTTTTGTCCTTGGACCCTCTTTAGCCTGGGGGTATCGATTTCAGCACCAACTGCCTATCCTTCTCTTCTATTGGAACCAGAGAACTACTATGGGATGCCTTTCACTCCCTGGTTTTGGGTCGAGGCAAGAAGCCTTCCCTGCTCCCCTGTTCTCTTTCCAGGGAGGGAAGAGCCTCAGCCTCACTTCATAATCCGCTGAAAACTGCGCGCTTGAAATTAGACTGGATTTGGGTTTCATCTTGGTCTGAGTCTGCATACATTTATTATTAGTTTTGCCCAAGGTTTTAGACTCACTTTTAAATTAATAATGATTTTAGGATTTTATAATGGGTGAGGTTTATGATCGTTGGTCTAATCCCCTAAGCTTAAACCCTAAACCAACATGAATTACGCTCAGGAAGGCCTGAGCAGCTACACAGATCTTTGATTTCCTGAACAGTTGACATGAGGAGGAAGGAGGAAGGAAAAGCAGCCATTGTGAGCATGTCTCACTGACCGAGGCAAGCCGGTGAACACTAGCTCTAGAGAATGAGGCTTCCAGGACGTAACAGATTACGTTTGCTGATGGTAAGTTTGTTTAAGTCCCACTTAAAACAATAGGTTTAAACAGAGGCAGTGTGGGAAACAGAACAGAGATCTGACTAAGTAGAATGTTAAGATTACTAACTTTCTGGATGCTTCATAATTTCTTCTTGAATGATTTTCTCATCCATAGGCATCTCTTGAAGACTTACTATGTGTTTGGCAGTCTGCGAGAGGCATCTAAAGTGATTGACTTTCCTTTGTCTGGGACCAAAATACCTGACAAACGCAACTTAGGGAAGGGATGATTCATTTGGCTCCTGCTCTCGGAGGATTTCAGTCCACATTCGTTTGCTTCCATAGATTTGGGCAGGAACTCATTTGTGGGGGAGTGAGCCCGGGAGCAGAACTGTTCATTTCACAGTTGGCAGGAGGCAGGGGATGCATCCTACAAAGCTATCTCATCATCAGCTAGGCCCCCACCTCCTACTGGTTCCATAGCATCCGAAGATAGCATCACTGGCACATACAACATTCAAAACATGAGCCTATGGCAGAATCATCAGATTCAAACCATAACACATCAGTACCTAAGTATGGCGATATCAAAGGTCTCAGCAATAAGATTCAAGATTGTGCTATCTTCTATCCTTGAGCTGGTGTGTTGGAGCTGAAATGCAGTTGAGTTTCCCAAGTGAGGCTAACTTGATGTGAATAATGTTCTCATCCACTCACACTGCCCCTGGCATCTCAGTCTTCTCCTATGTCTGCTCCTGCAAACATTGTGAGAAGATACATGTTTCCTTCTAAACAAATCACCTGGAAATGATTGTGTCACTGGCCTAGAGAAGGTCAAATTTCAAAGGAGACCAAGTTTCAAACAAATAGTCTAATTCAACCTGTCTCCTTTCTGTTTTTCCTGAATCCTGAACACATACTAATTCATACTGTTATTTGTAGCAACTGGGTTCCAAGCACAGAAAGGTACCCTTCTGCTTCTCACGTCCCAGAACTATGCAATCAGGTAGAAACTCCGTGAATCTCTACATGCAATATTTAAGATCTGAATCGTGTTGCTGTGAACTTGCCCAGTGCCTGCAATCAAGGCCAGCACTGATGCCCTTGAGTAGCCTGGAGAGACAGTGCTGAGAAGACTCCAACCGTGACCATGGTTGTCACCGAGCCCCTTCTGGGTCACTTGACCAAATTAAAGGACTCCTCATCCTTGTCTTCCATCCTGGAGGCTGCTGAGCTCAGCTAAGAGGCCCTGGGATCCTGTAGAGGAGGCTGACAGCCTTCCTGATCTGCTAGGAAGCCCAGGAGAGACACATGTCTAGTTAATAATAGAACTAGCTACTTGACAAGGCTCTTTTAATTTATTAGAGAGATGCTTCAGATAGCAGGTTAGAACTGAGAAAGAAAAATGTGAGTAGAGTTTGGGGGATTTGGGTTTTGCTTTTATTTTTCTTTTAGCTTAGATTCCTGAAAACAGTTCCGGTCTACATGTATTTAACTCTTTCAGTCTCTGCTGACTGTGACCAATCACGGAAAAATTATTCAGATTGCCTCCCCCAAACTGACCCCCTTTTCCCCCAGTTCTGGGGCTTGCAGAATTTGTCCTTGTACAACTGGAAAGAGTCTTGAGGGCAGCCCCATATGGGCAGCATTGGGTTGAACATGCATTTCCATTAATTCGGAATGAAGTACGCGTAGCAATTTGAGTTTTCAAGGACAACCTAAGAAACCTGTCAGGTTGAAGTGTGTGTGTGCGCGCGCGCGCGCGTGTGTGTGTGTGTGTGTGTGTGTGTGTGTGTGTGTGTGTGTGTGACTAAAGAATCTTTACCAGCTGAATTTTGGAAGCTTGTTTGCCTTGCTTTATGAAGTACTACAATTCCCAGATTGATTAAGCAATTTCTTCATTTTGAACATCCCAGACTGGGTTACATTTGAAAGATCTCAACACCTCCAAGGACAAATTCTCACTCTACTGCTTTTCCCTCTTAAGACAACAGGCTGCCTTCTTCTCCTCAGCCTCCCCTCCGTTGGCTAGAGGAGCAGAGGTGAGTGGAAATTAGCACAGATGTTTTATGACGCTCAAGCCCTCGCGATGGTGCTCCCCAGACTGGCTGACGGCTGCTCCCCTGTGTGTTCCTGTTCTGTCTCCTGTAATTTTTCCTCCCATTTCCCTTCCAAGTGGAGATCTTTGCCCTTTTCAAGAAACATCATAATACTCAACACTTATGCCATGCTTTGCATTTTCAAACCCCAAATGATCATTAATGAACTTATCCACATAAATCACTCTCATACTGCAGATCAGCCATGGCCCCATTGCCCAGAAGAGAAAGCGGAGGTCCCAATGGCTATCCCACAAACCCAGAGACGGATAACCCTTCTGGAAACCTAACTAACCCATGTCTGTCTTCAACCTTGACTTTCATACTACACCTAGTTTGTAGAGAAACACAGATGTGTTCAATAGGGTGAGATGTGGGTCCCACTTCCAGTGCTGTCGCCTTGCTGATCACCCACATCAGTGGAGACCTCACCCACATCAGGATTCATGACTGATTCCTAAGCCATTCCTCTTCTGTGTCTACCTTGAACCATCGGAGGCATGTACGCTTATCACCATCATCAGAGAATAGCTGTATTTTCTTAGCTAATTTACGGCCATGTCACATGGAGGCAGAGCCAACAACCTTCCCGTGGGTGAGCCATAATATGTTTATTGCCTCACCATGGCCACGAGGTTTACCGACAGCTTTTCGATGGCATGAACTGGATGTGTGAGACATGACTGGTTCCTTTAATGGCCACCTTAGTTTTTATTCAATACCCTAAAGCCTTTCTCCTAATTGAATCTCTCTTGATTTCAGAGTTTTTCTCACAGGCAAATTATGCTTTGCTATTAATCTCTAGCTTTTCGAGTAAGGATCTTCCTTCCCTGTTGGAAACCAGGTGCCGCCTTTGTCCACTTGGCATCTTTGAAAGCCTTACTCGGCTCTCTGTGAGGTCTCAGAAACAAACTTTCTTCACACTAGAATCTCATCACTTTCTAATGAAGATGTCCACAAAATCACATGTCTTTGCATGTCAGAGGCAATAGTTATTTGATTGTTTTTTCTTAAAATTCACTGGGCTGCTGAGCATTCTGCCCAGGAAGAGTAAAAGGTGCTTTTTTACTATAAGAAATGCTCCCAGTCCTCTACGATACTGGCCCCTTTGGGGACCATGGCTGAATATATTATCTTGTACAACCTTCCAGAAATGTTCAATTTAGGCGAGCAAACAAATCTTACATCCATGAAACCTTTAGAAAATAGTAAATGACAATATGATCAAGAGCCAGAGCTGAACATAAAAACTATCTGGATTATGCTTCGGCGAGTAAGATGATTAAGGGCGGGAATCTCTCAGGCTTTCCTGGGTGGAGCTGGAGGCAATGAAGGGTAGGGCTCCCATGGAGATAGATCGCTCTGGATTCAAATGCAAGCTTTCTGCTGTTGACTGTCCATGTGATTTGGCCAAGTTACTTAACTCCTGTAAGCTGGGCTTAGTTACCAGTCATGTAGGAAAGGTGGTCTGTCCAATTGTGCCTGTCTCCAGGGCTACAATTTCCAAGAGAAGAGAATATTGACTGGTGGAGGAGGGTCCTTCTTTATTTCTGTGCTTTCATTGGTTGAATAAAGAAAACTGCCTTGACTTTTTGATAGGGCAGCCCTTAAGTGGGCAGAGTAGACAGAACAGAAGGCTGGGGAAGAAAGGAAGTGTGACAGACGCCATGATGCTCCTACCCGAGATGGGCATATATTAGAATCGTCTGGTAAGCCACCACCTCGTGGTGACACACAGACTTTTAGAAATGGGCTGAATTAGATATAAGAGTTAGCCAAGCAAAGGCTAGAGATAATGGGCCAGGCAGTAATTTAAATGAATACAGTTTTCATGTGATTATTTCAGGCATAAGCTAGCTGGTGGATGGGAGCTGGGCGGCGGCGGGGCACAGCCGGCACCTCTTATAACAATTGACTTTTGTTTAGTGACTCCTCCCCCATCATTGGCTAGAAGATCAATAAACTTGCTGAAGTACTCATCTTCACCAAATTTTCATTAGTGTGCTACCGGCTAACATAATGTACCAAGAGTCTAACACTGCTCAGCATAGTAAGTGTACCATAGTAACACCATGGACCTAGGCCAATGTACTTCTCTTCTTATAGCTGCATTTAAACATTCTAGTTAAGAAAGCCTAAGTTCTATCATTCTTGTAGCAATGGGCTCCCAGATCTTTTAGAGAGTCTATGAAGCCTGTAGAGAACTGTGCACATTCTGCCTTATTCCACACACTCCCCTATCTTGCTACTTATAACTTATTTCATGTACACCACGGGGAATCAAACCCTGATACACCCTAGGCAGGTATTCTTCCATCCTGTAAATCTAGTGGATGTCACCTGTGAACTCCTCACTAACCACCATCAGGGTCCTGAAAAAAATTGGCCTCAGATCTTCTGTAGAATTTGACTCCCTGGCAGAGGTGAAGCATTTTTCTGTGTATTTAAATTATTTACAATTCCAAATGGGTCTAATCCACATGACAGCTTTGTAAACAGATAACAAATAAATTTGGGATCCAAGCTTGACAGTCGGAGAAATCAATTCTTTGTTCTCCCACTTTCTCTTCAAATAACTTGCAACTAAACACTCCCACCTAATACCAGGTGTCTAAAGCATTGAGTGCATACAACTGGATTCAGACACTAACAGGAGTACAGGATACCCATTTTCACCAAGCTGATTGATTTTTAGTTTATTCTTTTTCTCTCCTCTCTTCCTCTTCCTTGTTTCCCTTCTGCTTTCCTTTCTTTCTCCTGCCTTTTGTCTTCTTGTTGTCAAGGGGAAAATGGACTAGATTGCTTTAAGGGCAGCTGGTTGTAAATACCACCTTCCATTCTGGGAAAAAGAAATTAACAGCTGACAGGGAAAGAAACAGAATTTGTCTGGTGTCCCTTAGTTCTTCTCTCCCGTACCTGTAATTTCACATGACACCTTTGATTCTTGATTTGTTTTCCTTCATGTGTTTTATATGTGCTGTGTTTATGCCCTTCAAACTTTGCAGACTGTGAGAGACATGAAACACACTTCATACCTTCAGCTCAATAGACACACACACACACACACACACACACACACACACTCACAAACAAAAGCAAGGTTAAATAATGTTTAATCTCACTGTGGAAGATGCACTCTGACATTTTATATTTTATTCTGTCTTTTCTATTTCATCCTATCCATTCATTTTCATTAAAAAAAAACCCACTGGGTCATAGCCCACTAGATTTATTTCATAACTAATTAATGAAGCATAATTGGTAATTTGAGAAACTTTCTAAAAAATAATTATTAACTCCTGAATTAGTCCCGTCTCTTAGTGGTCTTTTATTCCCACCTTATCCTAGCATATTCTTGATTGGATTTTCTCTTGAAATCTAAATGATGAGACTGCTAAAATGTACTGAAGAATATGAATATGTTTGAAATGATTCCATGGAAACAATCACATTAAATTGCATTAAAAGTAAAAAAATAAAAAAATCCTACATTTCGTTCAATGCTTTAGAAATTTTGTTATTCAATTCTGTTAGAATCTATATCATCATCGGAATGGAACTCCTGGTAGGCCTATGTTTTCTCTGCTCTCCGTTAGAAGTGTGTTCACAGCAGTCATTCTCAGGATGACTCTGCACAACAGAACATAGGAGCAGTCCACAGGACCAGACGAACGGACTGGCTACATATATAGGCTTCTCCTTTTGGGTTGCTAACCAGCTCTCAAATCACGACACAGAGACTTGTTAATTTTGAATCTCGACCTTAAGCTTGTTTCTGATAGTTTTCTTTCTTTAACTTAAATTACTCTGTTTGTCTTCATCTACATTTTGTCTCGGGGATTCTTATCTTTCTTTCCTTCTGGTACATCTTGCTTTCCTACTGTCTCTATGTCTGGATGACTGGCAGTTGCCCCAGGTGAGTCCCTCTCTTTCTCCTCATTCTCTTCTCCTCTCTTCTTCTCTCTCTCCAGCCTAGATCCCTCCTCCTATTTATTCTTTCTGCCTGCCAGCCCCTCCTAACCCTCTCCTGCCTAACTATTGGCTATTCAGTTTTTTATTAGACCAATCAGGTTCTTTAGACAGGCAAGGTGAAACAGCAATACATCTTTACATAATTAACCAAATGCAGCAGAAACAAATGTAATATATCTTTCCATAGTTAAATAGTCCATTGCAACGGGTCCAATATCAGACCAGTTCTTAAGTGAGACATCTTCTCGCTAATTCACAAAGCAACTTGAGTTTGAAAATTAAAATGTGCAATCAAGGAATTTCATCACAATTCTGACCTTGATTTAACACCAACCATATGCTAGCCTCCTCTGCTTCCTGCTGCAGTGCGGGGATAGGTAGCCTCTGATTGAGACTGGCAATAGACTTAGGGAGAAGTCTAGGGATGGATCTGTGCCATCCTTTTGCATAGAGGGATAACAAATTGTCAGCAATGAAAAAAGCAGTGACACAGGAGGCCACCAACACTGTGATGCCATGGACCCTGACCATCGTGCCCTTCTTAGACTCTAGTAAGAACACTCTTGGGCAAAACTCCAGCCAAATTTGGCCTAACACTTTTTTTACTCTCTTTGTAAAAGAAACTTTAATTTATTCTTTGTTATTTTCATACATGAATACACTGTTTTAAAATCATATCCACCCCTACTTCTTTTCCCAATCCCACACACATACACTTTCCCTCCCCAACTTCTCCTCCTCCTCTTTTCATAACATATTAAGATCAGCTAGTGCTGCCCATATTCATATGGGTTTGTGTACCATCCACTAGAACATGGACAACCTACCATGAGCTACACAGCTGAAGAAAACGGATTCCCCATTCACCTGCAGTCAACGGCTGCAACTAGAGTCAGGGCATCTCAGGGTTTTTCTCTCTTTAAGTTAGATGACTGGGATGATCTTATGAAGGTGTTGGGCAGGCAACAAAATTCATGAGTACAATGGCCCCATCCTATCCAGAACACATTACTTAACAGAGATCTCCCCTTACCTCTGGATCTGTCTACACCCTCTTTCATGATGTGCCCCAAGCATGGGTGGCAGGGAGAGAGGGGATAACTATGTCCCATTTAGGTCATAGCATTACACAGTCACTTATTCTATGGACTTTGACCATTGTGAGTCTCTGTATTAACTGTCAGCTGCCCAATGGAAGACAAGACCAGCTCTTTCCCTTGAGCTTGGACCCAGATCTGGCCAGTAGAAGAAATGCTCACTTCAACAAGCTGAGAGTGCACATGCCTAGGGTGGCCATTAACTTAACCTTTTCCTGTCTGTCAGGTCCTACCTGTTCCCTCTCAACTAGCCATCATCAAGTAATTTTGCTAGTTCTTCTAAGGAGGAAGGAAGCGCCCCTCTTCTCACCCTTCAACAAGGGCTGGGCTGTAAGCACAGTGTCAATAACTCATCCTATGCTTTCTGGACCCTTTATATCGTAAAAGAGCAGATGTTTAATTAGAGTTCTGAGGGCTGGGCAGTGGTGGCGCATGCCTTTAATCCCGCACTCGGGAGGCAGAGGTGGGTAGATCTCTGTGAGTTCGAGGCCAGCCTGGTCTACAGAGCAAATTCCAAGACTGGCTCTCCATAGCTACTGAGAAATCCTGTCTCAAAAAAAAAAAAAACCAAAATAAATAAATTAAAAAAAGAAAAGAGTTCTGTGGAATTTTCATAATTCCCTGATAATCTCCAATGTTATTTTAACAACTTTTACCCACTGTACCCTGGCATATCTGCTAAAATTTCAAGTTTTTATTTTTTCTAATTTATAAAAAAATCCTTAAAGAAAATGTAACAGAATCATCATTATTATTTTTATTATGTTAATTCTCTGTTCAAATCAATCTCAAATTAAATAGAAATTACATTGGCATGACTAAATTATGTCCTGCTTTTGAAACAGTTTTATTTATTTATTTTTTACTTTGCAAAACTCTTATAAGCCATCTTTCGGAATAATTCTTTTATATTTATTTCCTTGTTAAAATAACAGCCAAACAAAATCTGTAGTCCACTCTCTTCTGTCTTCACAGATGAAATCTCAAAGAGAGACTTCTTAGCCTTCTGCTCACTTAGCACAGCAGGACTTGAGGAGCCCAGGAAGTTCAAGGCAAAACTCTCACCTCTAAGTCAGAAATCAGACCTGCTCCTGGGAAGTCAAACTATGGAGTTTGAGAGTGGTATCTGGTCTAACCATTTAAAAAAGTGCCGAATTCTGGGAGTCTTACACTTGGTGGCGGTGTCCCCTGGATTGGAGGCTAGAAGCCCGAGGTCAAAGAGTCTGCCTGCAGCTTTGATGTCTTCGGAGGCTGGCTTCTTGGTTCATATATTGCTGGTCATCTTTTCAGTGTGGCCTCACATGACAAAAAGTGGTGACAGAGCTTTTTGAAATCTCTTTTATAAGGGGCACTAAACCCAGTCATTTATAAGGGTTTGCCTTCGCGGCCTAACAACTGATCAAGGGCCTACTTTCCAATACCATTCCATTAGAAGCTAGGATTTCAATATATTAGAGAGGCCCAAATATCCAGTCCATAACTACAAATGATTTATGCCATAAACAAAGAGAAATTAAACCAGGGAAATAGGGAGGCCGCCCTGGTTCATTTCAGGCCGGAAAGGATGGGATTACAGAGGCCTTGAAGAGGCACTCAGAGGTCCAGAGTCCACCTGTGATCACAGGTGCTGTGTGTGTGTCTAAACACAGTGTGAAGTTCACCAGGGAAGGGAGGCACACAGCCCACAGGTGCCAATTCTTCTGTTCCTGCTGGCCCTTCCTTCCCAAACCTGACAGCCACCAAGGAAAAGACAATCATTACCTGGCTTTCCTCCAGCAGTTACAGTGCCAATATTTCTCCACTTTTGTATCTCTCATGTCAATCAGAATATTTTTTATTATTAAACACCACTCCCTGCATTTTGCTTGGGGTCCAGGGTTTAGGTAGGCATTATCCAAAAACATTTATAGACTGAAAAGTGTAAGCTGGAGGAGAAATAGCTATTTAAAAGAATAAATGACTTCATCTACTCCTGCATTATAAGGGAGTCCGGGCTTTGTCAGGGAAAATGGCTCTTCTGTTTAAAAACTAATTAATAGACCTCTGGGTTAGGCTCCTACCCTAGTTTGTAGCAGGGGATTAAGACAAAAGATAATGAAATCTATTTGTCCAGTAAGGTATGAGCTTCCACTGTGTTGTAGTATAGTAGTACCGTCCAAGCTGGAGTTCAAATTTGCCTTTCTTGAATTCTTGCTGGTTTCTCAGAAAACAGCTTATGGACTGTTACTACTCAGGAATGTTAGGACTCAGAGAGTTTCTAGAGTCCTCTCTTCTTTACACATAAACCACTCTGCCCTTTATTGCCAGCCTTCTTAACCTTTCTCCTGGATTCTACCTTTCAATAGGTTTGTTTTCCACCAATGAACGAGGCTCCCAGGGCCACAGTCTAAGGGAACCAGCGTGACCTCTTGTCTGTGTCTCTGCATTCCTCACTCAGCTATTGTCTTCCCTCTGAGGTTCTAGAGGAAGGAGGTGACCTTGAGAATAGGGCTCACCTGGGGTTCGCCCACGTGATTTTAAGAAGGAAAAAAAAAATGAAGCCTGTGTGGTGCTAACTCTTGTCTGGAAGCTTCTTGCAATTACTGCAAAGGAAGGGAGTCTGCATCCTGAAACCTGGCTAGAGAAGAAAGAGGAAGCACTTTGTCGGTAGAGGATGAGACCCAAGCCACATAGTTTCTGGGCAGTATCCCAAGCCAGGAGAGAACTTGTGTTTGGAGAGAGGCTATAGTTGTGTCTGGTATTGTATACGATGCTGATTCTCTTGTATACTAAAATTTTCCTCTCTTGTCTCAAAATCCTTACAAAGCTCTACTAAATCCCACTCCAGATATCCATTAATCCTTGAAGAAGAGGCTGTTGGGATGAAGAAGGACAGGGCAGAGCAGCAGTCGGCAGTGGAGAGAAAGCAAAATGAAAGATGCAGGCATTTGGGGACTATACTGCACTCCCAAAGAAAGAAGGGGCCACCTTGGAGGGACGGGAGGTGTGGGGGTACTGAGATGACAAGGAATGATGGTGACGCTGAGCCACAGGAGATAAGGTATCTAACTCCAGTAACACAGAAATACCTTTTAGATTCTGAAGTCAGCACGGCACACGTCAGGCTCTTATGTGAGAAGGGGAGTGTGTTCATTATCCTCAGCTCACCCCCTTCACCCCAAGGCTGTCCCCGTCTGATTTGCTCCAGTCAGCAGCAAAGATAGCATCCTCTAATGACCTGCACAGAAACTGTCCAAGGCAGCACTTTTTCACGAGGCTGGTCCTCTCTTCTGCCCTCGCTCCCCTCTCCCTCCTTCCCTCCTCTTCGCTCCCCTCTCCCTCCTTCCCTCCTCTTCGCTCCCCTCTCCCTCCTTCCCTCCTCTTCGTGTGACTGATTCATTGATTCTGTTGACATCTCCCAGACAATCCTTCACTCTCAAATCCCAGTTCTCACCTAGCTCTCTTTTCCTCTTCCTGGTTAACCTTTCCTTAACTGCTCCAAGAAAGTCGCTTTCAGTCACTTTCTGCCTTCCCTCCTGGTCTCCCCTTCCTCCTTTTTGCCCTGCCTGCCTGTTTCTTTTCTCATTGTGCGAAGGGAACAATAAAAACTGGCTTTAATTATAGGGGCTAAGTACAAGCAGTGCGAGTTGTCCACCTGCCCTCGGCACAAGGCAAGTGGTAAGTTCGGAAGTGAAATGAAACACGCTCAAGAGCTCAAGCCATCAGCCTTAACAGCCCTTGAGGTAACCCAGAGCCGTTACCGAGAGCGCCACATCGTCTCCATTTACCTCCTCATCCTTGTCCAATTAATCTTTCCCTTAAGAATGAGTGTTCGCACATTAAAAAAAGGACATTTTGTCTTATTGTCCTTCTGTTTGGTTTAATTATGGATATCTGGCTGTTATTGTTTTCCAGCAACTATATAATACTGGAACTGCATTTGGCTGAGATGAGCTTCTGCGGGTGAGCTCCAGCTCTATTTATAACATCGTTTCTATGGGAAAGTTTATTCCAGGTCCCCAGTAATGTGCTTACAAATGAACTTTTTGATTATAACTTGGAACAAAGCATGTACACTGGGGAGAGCTGGATCGTCTTCGTGGCTCCTGATGGCTGTGTTAGTTCATGGTTCGGTTAGCTCATGTGTTTCTCTTGAACGTTCATCTACCTATTTTAAGGAAATGCGCCAGGGTGAGTGGCTGAAATGTAGGGCCACTTACAGAGCTCCGTGCTTTATACAAGGGCTCTTCTTTATGTACTGGCCCTAGGACCCTGTTCCTATGTGAAGGGTGAGTTCCATGCAGATATTTATTGTTGAGGAAGCCAAAAGCCATGTAAGAGATTCAGAAGGCCGTTTCCTTCCTGGCTGGCACTGGAAGTGTCTTGTACTAGCAAATACCCAGATTCTCAGCCTTCTTTGGGTCACACTGAGTTCCTCAGTTAGCTCCTCAGACCCTTCACAGGTCGTGTAAGTTTTAAAAAGTGAAAGCATTTTGAAGGGTAAATACAATAAGAATGGCGCGCGCACATCCCTTTCATTTAGCAATCCCTGTGAGTTAATCGGTTGCACTGGAGATGGCCAGTGGAGGGTATTTTCCTAACATAACAGGAGTTTGCTTCACGAGCCGGAGACTTTAATCTTCCAAGCATTTACCTCCAGTGATGATCATCTGGGGAAAGAGAAGTTGCCAGGGCAATGCTGCCCTAGCCCCTCGCTTCTAGAATGAGTCCCCTGTGGAGAGTCATTTCCACTTAGGAAGAAATGTGATCACCTCATGCTTACTGTGGTGTTTGGGGTGATTTGAATTGCAATGTGGTGTATCCAATCCACAGGGCAAAGAAAACTGAACCAGCATCATTAAAGCTTGAAGAGTTGAAATAAGTGGTGTGGGCTGAGCTTCCATGGTGACAGGAGAGTCATCTACTTATAGCAGAATACAGGAAGCCCTATGAAAAATTGGTTGGGCAAAGCAGTTCTTTGTGTGGACATGAGGAGCATGTGTATATAGGTGGAAAATTTCCCCCTATCCATCACTGCCTTTTTCTCTTGTAGATTTGTTGAAAGGTCATTTACTTTACTATCAAGAGACTATATTGGGGCTGGGGGTATCTTATGAAGGGTAGAATGAGTTGGAGAGTCTTCTAAATTCTTTCTCAACTCTCTCCTAAGACAAGGAGCCCATTTGCCCAGGGCTATTGTCAGGGGGTTATGTCCACAGGATTAGCAGCCCCTGATAGATGGGCACGTTTGAGGCTGCTTCACAGCACTGCCCTTAATAATGCTCTTCTTTATAAAGTGCTCGCTGTTAAATATTTATGAGGCCTTGCGAGACAGGTTACCATCCCTGCCAGGGCATCTATAAACACTGAGCTTGGGTGCGAGTACACTGCCCATGCCTTCTGTGCAGAAGGCAGGTGGGTCTTTGTACCCAGTTTCTGGATGAGGCTGCTGAAATGGCACATCTCTGTGCGGGTGAAATCATCACCTCTGTGGAGGGTGCCACAGAGATACTCACTACAGAGCCATAGTGGGGAGGACCGGGGGTGGACGGATATGCTTTGTTCCCAAGTAAGAGCCAAGGCGGGCTCCCACCATTATAATCTCTTAAATATTAATAAGATCCAAAAATACAGTCATAAAAATGAGCAAAACTGAAATGAAAGGAAGAGCAATAGATGGGGGAAAATGTTTTCAGGGAAAGTGAAAAAGTAGATGTCCATCTCTTCTTTTGAGAAACCCTCAATTTAGGTGGCGTGGATCATCAGCAAACAAAGAAGATCTGCCGGGACCTGTTAAAGCCACAGGGAACTCAATGCTCCTCAGCTGGAAGGTATCTCTTACCTGAAACTTCCAAGGGTTTCTGCACTTCTTACAGGTTCCTTCAGTCTTGGATGCTGTAGCCACTGGTCCATACTGGCCCACCTGGACGATCAAGGGCTGTGTAGTTCAGTGGAACTCTCTGTGTGGCGAGTGCTTCCTGTATCTTCACTATCTCATTATCTAGCTATGGGAATGTAGCTGGCATGACTGAGGAACTGATGTTTTAATTTTAGTCTACTTAATGAATTTACATGTGAATAACTATATGTGACTAGCTGCCTATTGGGAAGCCTCTGCCAGTTGGCTTCCCAACTACTTCTTATCCGTGAAAGATGATGCCTGGAATGTGTTTTAAGTTTGATACCTGGCAGGAGCCCACTTGCTCATTCTGCAACATCCTTACTCTTGTCCTGCTCTGCACAGAGCTTTGTGTACCAGTCCTAAACCAGGCTGCTAACCCACTCTGCATCTGTCTTCTTTCTATCCACTGAATATTCTGAAATGTTACCTCTTGGGCCTTTGAGGGCCAATCCCTGTGTTAGCTTCCTCTAGGCATTGCCACAGGTCATATGTTCTCAGTGCACAACAGGGTCTCAATCACCTGTCTTCAGACCCAACCCCACACAACAAGGAGTCTTCCCATTCCATCCATCCAAGAACAGGCTTTCTCCTTAAATGTTGTTGCCAATGCCCCTCCATGCCAGTGGTGGTGGTGGGGGAACACAATACCCAGAGAAGGAACTCAGGCTCCAAGTTCACACAAACAGAAACTCAAAGCTGTCTTGCTTCTTCTCTCTTCTGGCTTGTGTGGTCTGGGACAGTTGCTAAGTCACAGTACCTTACCTCAGAAAACAGAGTTGCAACTGTGTGCGCCTGTCAACAGTGTGAAGACTTACAAAATATGTTCAGTCCAGGTATCTGCTGACGTTAGAGAGGACAACCGTGAGTGGTTCGAATGTGCAAACTTCCAAGGCGTGCTAAAAATTTGATTGCCATTGTGGCAGTTTTACGAGTTGGGACCTTGAAGATGGAGGCTCAAAAAAAAAATCCCACACTAGTTCAGAATTGAGTTTAATAAAGGGTTATTTATTTAGGGGTAGACTCACAGATCACAGTCCTCTGCTCGAACAGGGAACAGCAACTGAATCCCCTTACCGCTACATTGGCATTGATAGTATAAGAGGCCACGCCCAAGTGGGCGGGCAACTTAAAGGCTACTGGCTGTAGAATTTCCTACAGCAGGACCTTCAAAGATAACTGACCCATGAGGTCTCTGCTTTTATAAATGGACTAATGCCATTGTCATAGACTCAAAGAATACATTTGGCCGGTTTCACAGGCTCTTCCTTTTCCTCTTGCCTCCCACCAGATGATGTTACATCGAGAAAACTTTTGATGAATGACAAATTTGGGGTATTGGAGTCCCCAGTCTCCTGAGTTGTCAGAAAGTAAATTTTCCTTCATTATAAATCCTCCAGTCTCAGGTGTGGTATATCAGCATAGAATGGACTGAGACAAGGATGGTGACAACACAATTGTGTGCTTCATTTCTTCAGCTGCCCTCCTTTGGCCCCATCTCCAGCTCATTCTCACTTACTCTTTTTCCTCAGGAAATCTGTAACAGAGAGACCCAAACAATCAGAAACCTAAATATGTGGATGCGATCACTGGAAGAAATTTTTGCTTTACTAGAGCACACGCAAGGAAAGCCACAAGAGTAAAAGAAAAATTTTGGCAATATATGCAGCCTTGCTAATCATCACGCAAATGAAAAGAAAACCACTGTGCAAACCATCTAGGAGTCTGCTATAGCAATTTAATTTCGCACCGGTGGCACTGAAAATCTGGGCAATAATATTCCAGAAGGCATTCTGGCAAGAGCCATTCATGCAATGGACAAACGTTGAGTGTCTACTAAATTCCAGACACTGTATCAGGCTCTGGGGATTCGGAAGCCAGTAAGGCCAAGTCCTCATCTCCAAAAGCTTGTCATCACAACAGTCCATCTAATTCTTCATTCCGAGACCCCCTCGTCCAAAAATTAAAAAAAAGATATTATCTTACATTGATATGTATTGCTATGCCATCTATTCTAATGTGCACTGCCTAGTTACCTAATTTCTAAACAATTAAGAAAGGTTTAAAATGCGATTAATTTGCCAACAAAGTTAAATTAACATGGACTAAACTACACTATGAGAAAACTATGTATACATATGATATAGTCAAACAGAAAACACAAGGGAGTATGGACAGAGCTTAACTGTGGACGGTTACATCTGAGCCTCACAAATGAGAATGTGGGAAACGGTCTAAACAGGGGGTTTGTGTTGCGGACTGAGGGTTGCATTAGGATATTTATCAGAGCAGCACATACACCCTGTATCCCACAAATGTGCCACCTCAGACCTTATATTTTCTGAATCAGGACACTGTGACAGAATGCCAGATTCCTGATGTCTTCCAAGCCTGGTGGGCTTATGACACCTTTGTTGCCCAAAGAAATTTAAGTGGGAGAACTATAGGGGCCTTTTCACTGAGCACATTATGAATCAGTTCTGTTTGACGGGAACTTAACACGCCCATCTCATCCTGCCACAGCAACTAGCCTGTGCCATCAGCTAGAAGGAAGCTCCATCAACTCAGATTCCAGATGAAACTATCCACTTATTTTTAAAATTTCCATGGGTGTGCATTGTGTGTGTGTGACTGTGCATGCTCTATTGTTCTTTATTTTCTTATCTAGTCTTTTTGCTTTTTTGATACAGAGTTTGTGATTAAAGCTGGAGCTTACCAGTGAATGCGGGGGCTCTGATCTGCCTGTCTCTGTGTCTCTGCCTTCCAAACCCATGCGTCACCATACCTGCCTTTTACATAGGTGCAGGGAATCCCAGCCCGTGCGTCACCATGCCTGCCTTTTACATAGTTGCAGGGGATCCCAGCCCGTGCATCACCATTCCTGCCTTTTACATAGGTGCAGGGAATCCCAACCCATGTGTCACCATACCTGCCTTTTACATAAGGTGCAGGAAATCCCAGCCCGTGCGTCACCACGCCTGCCTTTTACATAGGTGCAGGGGATCCCAACCCATGTGTCACCATGCCTGCCTTTTACATAAGGTGCAGGGGATCCCAACCCATGCGTCACCATACCTGCCTTTTACATAGGTGCAGGAAATCCCAGCCCGTGTGTCACCATGCCTGCCTTTTACATGGGGAATCTTACCCGGCTTCTCATACTTGCTCAGAGAGGATTTTACCAGTGACCCATTTTCCCAGCCCCAAGATTCCTCCTTCCAACCAACCATAGGCAACTTGACATGTGCAGGTTGTGTTTTATGAACAAAACACAAAAAAGGGGAAGAATGAGAAAGAGAAGAAACTGTCATTTTTAGCCTTGAAGTGTTAATAGCCAGTATCTTCATAAACAAAGATAAGCATACTCTTTGTTATTTTAAAAATTGTATAAATAGCCTTCTGTCTTTAAAAGTGACCTGCTATGGCCTTGTGGAGTCTTGAAACAGACCACCATCTGGGAAAACAGATTTCTGTTGGCACTGGGGAGTTTGAGCAGCACCTGATATATTCTAATTCAGGACTTATAAAGCCTTTTGGTCTCACTATCCCTTTCCACACTTCAGAATAGCAAAAATGCTAAAAATAAATAAATAAATATATAAAAAGGCAAGAAAAGAAAACCAAAAAGCTTATCAATACTGTTATTGCTGTCAGTAATTACAACATCAGAAATAAAAACAGAAAATGTAAGGAAATAAACTGATGCAAAGCTAACAATAATCAGGAAAAAGTAACAATATTTTCAAAAACTGAGTAGTCAAGGTGCCATTATTTTATGTTTTACAAATCTACTTAATTCCCCAAGCTAACAGAATTAGGTATATTAGCACGCATGCTCTTGATTTCGATCTGTCGCCTTGAGGTGTTTTGACCGGAGGATGTAAAAAGCTGGTATCACAACTTAGATGCAGGAAAAGAGGAGGTCATCCTCGGGGCCTTTCAGGTACGTTGGAATTTCTTCTTCAATTCAACCCAACTTGACAGGGGCCACACGTTACCTAAAGGTTAATTGCAAGGCAAGATGTGACCCCCCTGTCTGAGCCTGTCAGCAAACTCCTCCCCTTTTAAATAAAAACACACAGCTTTCCTTTCCATCCTGAAGGAGTCTTTCTCCAGGCACGATTTCATAGCATCAGGCATTGGATATTTGGAAAATACTGCTCTGCTGAGCTAGTCATACCTTCTAAAAGCTGACACACTTCGTTACACAACACGAAAAGAAAAACACCATCTATTAATGTATTACTGATTACATCAGACAAGACCTTCAATATTGGGAATCTGTCAAGTTCTCAGAATTTGTTTTTAATTCTAATTTTTTTCCTCAGGAACAAAAATTTTACCATTGGCAACCAATATTCTCAGTTGTTTTCTTTTAAGTGACAGGCTTCCTTGCTCATTTTTGAGAAAAAGCCTGCCAAATGCCCAAGTCTGAATAACCATAGTTTGTTTGGAATTTGTTCTTTCAGGCAAAAAACTGTACTCGAAGAAGAAGGAGACTAGTGAGTTCACAGCTCAACCTCATGTGAGCTCTTCTTGGCTATAACCATCAGACTTGGGTTTCCAACGGCCTCGCTTACAGGTGCATCGGCATGTCACACAGACCAGTGAAAGGGCCTGCCTCTAAGGCTCGGGACATGATAAGCATTCCTTCTTTTTGTACTGTTTTATCAGAAGGTATTCTTACAGGAGCTGGCTTCTTTCTTTGCCCTTGCTGTGTGTGTGTGGCGACAAAGATGACTCTGTGGCTGCTGGCTCAGTGGGGAGCCGCTGCCTTGATCTGCATCAAGGGGCCAACAATTTTACCCACCATTCCTTTCAAATCATCAGTGCAAATGTCAGCAGACTTAAAATACAGCATTTGGAGTATAATTGTGAATATAATTGTGACCTATGGCCTCCTGGATGCTGTGCAGGATGCCCGGGGAACCTGCAATCACGTGTGGCTGTTCTAGTCGGCTGCATGGCGGGATCTAGCAGGAAAGCTAGCGAAAGCCTCTCGTTGCCCCTCTCCTCCCTTCTATGTGACCCTGGGAAAACACTTTACCTGTTGTCAGTTCCAATTTCCTTCTCATTCATTTATTTATTCATTCGACAAGTATTTGTTGGTTCCTTTTATGTGTACCGTCTGCATGTGAGTGTGTGAGGTCCTGGGGACACAGTTGTGAAACAGCATAAAAAAAAAATCCTTACATTCATGTCATAGTCTAGAAGGGATCGGAACCATACTTGCATGTGTCTGGTGTTTGGTGTTATTTAGACAAAGGCAATATTTAAATATTTAACACCTAAATAAATGAGAAAAGTCGCTGAAGCCATCTAGATGTGCTGGAAACTTCATCTGGAAAGTAGAATGCACTGCGATGCTCTGATAAAGAGGTAAGGAAGGAGGTGGCCCAGGCTGGAGGGCGGTCAGAGAAGAAAGACTCTGTTCTGACGGGGTGGAACTGAAGCAGAGGCCTGAAAGAAGAAGCAGGTCCAGGAAGTTGTCTTCCTCACGGAAATGCTCTGTGATGTTGATAGCGATTAACAGTGTTCTCCAGAAAGGCTTTTGAGTTATAAAATATATGCACCTAGACATGGCCTTCAATCCCAGAAGCACCAGGGAGGCATAGGTGAGAGGTTGCAAAGTTGAGGTGAGGCTATATATATATATATATATATATATATATATATATATATATATATATCAAGTTCAAGGCCCGCCTATGTGCACGTACATGTGTGTGCGTGTGTGCGTGTGTGCGTGCACATGCATAGACACAAACACATGCATGCATGCACACATGCACATGCATGCACATACATGGCATAACACTGCTTTGTCTATGCCCTAAAGGGTCACATGCGAGAATTCAATGTCCATGAAGAGATATTGAGAGGGTGGAAACTTAGTTCTACCCTTTTAGTTAGAAACAACTATCTTGGAATTAGTTAGGATTAGGTGGTGTCCTCAGGTAGGGTCCACAGGGTCAAATCTTGGTAGCTTTATGAGAAGTGGGGAGGGGGTAAAGTCTGAGGAAGAGAAGGAGGGAAAGAGAGAGGGAAGAGAGATGGGGCAGGGAACCCTGTCTCACTGTCTGGCCACATGATTCCGTACACTGTCCCAGAAGCCTCCTCCCCACAAGCAAGACCATCCCTGGCACTTCAACCCTCCTGGCCTATGACTAAAAGTCAATACTTTTGTCTGGAGGGACGCGGGTGACACCAAGGGTCCCTATAATGATCCAAGACTTAAGGTTTTCACTTATGCTATTGTAAAATCAATTCATAGTGATGAATGAAATGCTTGAGAGGTAAATATTAATATGAACTAACCTATTAAGGACATATTTTCTTTTGGGCAGTGTTGCAGAACATTTTGCCTGTCATCTCATTTAACCTTAACAATTTAATGAAACACGATTATGTTTGTGGTAAATGATATTAGAACCCCAAAACCAAACTGCTGAGCAATAGCAGAAACAAGACTCAAACCCACGCAGTCTGAATCACGAGCTGTCAAGCTTCCTCTTAATAAAATTAGAAAGTACTTTATATTTACAAAGTTCTTAGGAATTCTGTTCATGGGGCTTCTGTTATCATTATTACTGATAAAATGATACAATAAAGGCATACATAGCTAAGTAATAAAAATCAAGTTGGTTTAAAAATACATTGAACAAAGATGGGATGTGTTATCTGTTGAGAGTGAGGAGAGGGGTAATTGAAATGGAAGGAAGAAGGCTAAACAAGCTATGAAAATGGACTGCTTCATTTGGCCTTGATTTGAACCTGAAATGAAAGGTCAACCACTGGGAATGTGCATGGTTGGCTATGTCCAGATGCTCATGCTTAGCTGTTTTGAGAGGAGAGATGCTGAGCTGTGGGGATGTGAGTGTCTGGGGGAGCCTCAGGATGCCTCTTTCCAGCCAGCTTGCCCTGGCTGCCTTAGAGGGCTGGGAGAACTTCTGCCCACCTCTTCCTCAAATCCTTCCTTCTTCCTCCAGATGCACACTAATCCTGGCCTAAGGAGAGTCAGGAGCATGGTCTGTCTGATTTCCTGAAAGGCGTCTTTCAGAGAGGGTGGGTGCTTAAGTGCCTGTCTGATTCCTACCTGAGCAGCCAGAATGCTCCATAAAGACTCGGGTTTTTTTTTTTTTTTTTTTTTTTTTTTTTGGAGTGCTTTGTTTCTCACCATGTTCTAAGAAGAAGGCAGTGGAGGCACATGGGTGTGCTTGGTCTAGAATTCCAATTCTGAGAAACAGCATTTAGAGAATTGTCTTTTTCTGTGCATCCTTTCGGTTTATTTTATCTCCCAGGATAGAGTTCTAATCTTTTTTTCTTTTTATTGAGTTAGAAAACAGAGTCTGAGAGGAAGCAAAGTGACCATGATCTGCACAAGAGGGCAGAAAGAACATGTGATTTTCAGAGTTTCAGCTGGGGCAGACACACAGGGCTGAGAATGGCGGCTGAATTAGCACAGCAGCATCTTGGGCCTTCTGAGCTCATTTTGACACTCCACTTTCTGTTTCCTGCCAGCATAGGCAATGAAGATCCCAACACTCTGATTTGTCAGAGATTCATGTCTCTGTTTTAGCACGTATTGGTACAGACAAAACCAGAATCTGGCTATTTTAATCCCGCTGTGCTTGGGCACCACCTCGGCAGACCACAAACAATAGCAGCTCTTTTCAGAGGCCCAGGTAAGCAGACAGCACTTTAGACATGAGGTGCGCATGCAGGATGAGCTAATCTGATCCTGCTGTTGCTATGTGGGGCTAGCTCCTGCTACAGATGTCATGTACAGCATAGACTACTGATAATCCGCACATCCAGAAGAGTCCACACTATTAAAATAGACATGAAAAATCCTTCGTTGCAAAAACTTGAAATTTTTGTGGGCATTAGTAGTGGGTGATCATGGCAAACGCATAAGTGCTCAGACGTATGCCAAAGGTGTGCTGAAGGAGAATGAGTCGATTTCCTGTTGGTAAATTGAATCCTCAAACTTGAGAGGCAGGTGGATATCAAGTTCAAAACCAGCCGGGGCTTTATCATGAGATCCATCCTTAAAACAAAGTAAAAGATCGAAAAGATCCCAGCCTATAAATAAATTGTTTCAGTGTTAATTCTTTCCTCCCCTAGCTCTAGATGATCCCATTTTCATGTAGCCGTGATCTGTCATGACAAGTTTTAGGTGTTGTTTCCCGCCTTGCATGGGGGAGGGTAAAGAAATATAAAAACAACAGGTTTTACAGGTGTTACAGAACACATCATCAGATGCAGCAGAAACAGTGGCTTTGATCAGGGGAAATTTAATTTGTGAATGTCAGGTTCCTAGAAAAGGATGGGGGCATGAGAGGTATACTACAAAAACGGTTGGATAAGAAATTAGTGTTGGTGGAAAGGTACATTTTACACAACTGGAGGAAGGAACAAGTCTTCTTTACAATTGTTTCCAGGGAGACATGGGAGTATAAATCAAAACAACGTGAACCGTATGGATTTTAACAGTGAGGACCCCCTCAGCTTCCTATCATCCCAGAGGTAATCGTAGCTGGATGGAGGCTAGAAAGACAACTTCAATATGAGAATCACAGGGGAGACTTATAATTTCCTTCCTTGAGGGTAGATTCGCTGAGAACAGTGCATATTATGCTGCTTGTACCACAACTAACCAAAGTTTGGTGATGTTGATGGTTTCAGCATCCCGGCTGTGGGGTGATCCAGGGTGAACAGTGTGCCCACAGCATGAAACCCGAAGGCAGCTTTTTATGACTTGACACCTCACTGTGGTGATGAAAGAACTGGAAGGCTTGAATCTTTACAGGGTTCCTGATGTATGAAAGAGGACAAACAGGATTGGAGTGAGCGGAACACAGGACAAAGGGGATGCAGGAAGTTTGTTCCTGGCTCATAGAAAATATCCTGGAGTCATGGCTATAAGCAGATCATTCTATGAAAAATTACAAAGACCAATAAATCAAATTCCATCTCAAAAGTCACTGGCAAAGGCAGAAGAATGGAATGGATCAACAAAAACATTACAAGGCACAACACAGTGGCTTTCGTTATCCTGGGCCTTATTAAGGTTGTGAGGTTGCATCTGAATATAGGCTAGACCAGGGCTCTAAACTGGAGCGGTCACAATAGTAGCAAAACTAATAGGTGATTTCTAGTAGAAAGCTGGCAAAGGAGTGCGAAGCTAACATTTCTAAATAGTTACTATAGGAAAGATAATACACAATTGTGTATGCACATACATCAGTGATGTGCACAGGTACACACACATAGTTCATATAATTTCTGTTTATGGAGAGTAAATAAGTCACACCGGTGACCAGGCTAAATAGAAGTATCTTGTGACTATGTACGAATTTGCAGTAAGGGCAAATACGCTTCGGATCATCTCTGCCAAGTTGAAGCCTCGCAATGTGATTGCCATTCATGTGCCTAGATCAATATAAATATGGATATCCTCATCTGAATTAGGCAGGAAAAGTAAGACAATTTGACAGCCCCCTGATGAGACACAGCAGTTTCCATCCTGCAGAGCAGCCTGAAGGACTGAGTGCAACCTTGGTGGGCTAGGAGAGAGAAGACAGTGGCCTGGAAAATGCAGATGTCTCAGAGATGTTCATTTGACAGAGTGAAGCCTGTTTCTCATATGGGCTGTCATCTATTGGGGTTTTAAATAGGAGCCTTCTTTAGGGTGTTACTGAACTTGCTGGCTCACAGCACTCTGGTGGAACGGAACGGGGGCAGTGTGGTGAAAGTGGGCTGTGATATGCGGGACCCGGGCCTGTGATTCTCCTACACGATGGATTCTGGGCCTCCTGCATTGCCATGCTTGAACACACAGCTGGGAGTGGAGATGTCTGTCAATCAAATGGAGAAAATTAACTGTGCCAAAGTTTGGGAACCGAGCAGAAAAGAAAGAAGTAGATTCTCAGTCTCAGTGGGGGTTGGATCCTTAGCATAGTGCTCCAGGAAACATGAGCAGGGCACCCCACTTCTGCCCCATCAGTTTTATTGACATCACCTCTCCTCCACATCCCTAGCAAAGTGAAGGCTGATACACAAACTAGTGTTCTCCTTTTCAGGAAGGATAAAATTATATAATGGTGTGAGTTTTGTCTATGTTTGGAAGACATGGTGATGCTTCTTTGATAAGTAATACTCTTCAAGTAGGACACACCATGCTCTGCCCCTCAGGTCAAGTGGAAGCTGGGGAGGAATATTAGATACAGGCACACGTTATTCAGTGCAGTGGGGTAGTCTTTAGAATGCTCATGCATTAGTTTGATGGTGTTTTGTTTTGGAAACATAGCCCAGGGGAACTGGCTATTTAAAGAATCTTGATGGAAGAGCAAAAGATTCTGCTGTGATGAGGTGAATCACTTCCTAGTCCCCAATTTACCTATTCTATAAGTTTGTAGTTTTTGCATACTAAGGTTTTGTCTTCTTGCCTTGACTAATACTGAGGCATCACAGTTATGAAGCAGAAAGCAGGACTAGGAATAGAAGTTTTTGCGTAATCAAATTGGACTGACCCTTTTCAGCGGTGAAGCGTCTGTACTAAAGGGTGTGGAACATGCATGCATTTATACTCGTCATCTGTGTCCTGTAGGGGCAGCAGCATCGTCAGACGTGGCAAACTGCAGGTGCTGCATACAAAGTACTGGTAAAACTTCCCATGCCCTGAGTGTTGAGACCATCAAAAGTCGTATAGTGGTAGCTAGGTAAAGCCTACTTGCAGCATACTATTTACAAAACTGTCAGAGATGACTTTCCTAGATAATTCCTTTCCACACCGATGCAGGTTGACTTGTGGAATTTGTATTGGCCAAGAAGAAAACACCATGTGTGACATCAGCAGAAGCTGAGAAAACTCCTTGGGTGTTGGGCTAGTTGTCCTTTGGGACCACCACCGTGAGAAGGGTTAGATTACCCTGGTATGTAGGCACATGTGAACTACTCACCTGTATTGCCCCAGCAGATGCCATGAGTGCCCAGGAAGGCAAGTCTCTGTAGAGCATACAGTAGCCCAGCAGGTCACTGTGATCAGCCAACACATTTCAGAAGAACTGCCAAAACCTGTCAATATCTGCATGCTGCATTATCAAGGTGACTTTTCACCCAGCTAACAATAATAACTGGTACACGAGCCAAGAACAGGGAAGGAGCATTGTCTGAATGACTTAGTCAAATCTGGGGACAGCAAAAGCCTCTAACCTACCTGATGATTTGAATAAGATGTCCCCCACAGTCTTGGAATTTGAATACTTTGTCCCCAGTTGGTGGCTATTCGAGGACATTTATCAGGTGTGTCTTTGCTAGAGAAAGTGTCACTGGGAGTAAGTTTTGGGAGCTTAAGACTTATGCCACATTGAGTTTGTTTTATGTTTTCATGGGGAAACACCCAGCTCTCTCTGGGAAGTGGAAATAGAAGAGGTTTTGTGAGGGGACTGAGGAAGGGTGGGATGATGGAAACATGAGAGATCAGGTTGGGGGGCACCAAGGGTAAGAGTGCTGAGGGGGACTGCTGGGGGGGTCATTTGGGGGTTGGGAGGAAGGCTGACACAGGGGAATTTCCCATGATTCTAAGAGGAGGACCCCAGCTTAGACTTCTAGCAATAGCGGATAAGTAGCCTGAACTGGCCATCTCCTGTGACCAAATTGGTGCCTGGCCTAATTGTCATCAGAGAGGTTTCACCTAGCAGCTGATGTAGGCAGATGCAGAGACTCACAGCCAAACTTTAGTTGGAGTTTGGGAATCCTATGAGGAGGAGAAGAAAAGAGCGTAGGAGCCAGAGGGGTCAAGGACATCATGGAAAAGCTGACACAATCAACTAACCTGGCTCATAGGGACCCACAGAGACTTGAACCGACAGCCAGGGAGCCTGCATGGGACTAACCTAGGCATTCTGCATAAGCTACAGTTGTGTAGCTTGCTTCTCTAATGGGACTCCTAACAGCGGGAACAGGGGCTATCTCCGACTCTTTTAGTAACTTTTGGGACCATACTTCTCATACTGGGTCATCTTGCCCAACATTAGGACATGGGGAGGTGCTTAGTTTGCCTGGAACTCGATGCGCCATGTTTTGTTGATACTCATAGGAGACTTGTCCTTTCCTGGATGGAGAAGGAGGAGGAGAAAATTGGGAGGGGGAGGGGGAGGGGGAACTAGCGGAAAGAGACTGGAGATTGGCTGCAGGCAGGACATACATAGATCTAGTCTACATGGGAAGTAGAAAAAGATAAGATCTCCTGAGTAAATTGGGAGCATGGGGACCTTAGGAGAGGGTTGAAGAGGAGGGGAGAGGTAAGGAGAGGAGCAGAGAAAAATGTAGAGCTCAATAAAAATAATAATAATAATAAAAGAGAACTCTCAGTTGTTCCTACCTCCATGCCTGGTTCTTGCTGCCATCTTTCCTTGTAACAGTAACAGACTCTTACTTCTGTAAATCCATAAGCTTTTTCTGATGAGTTACCTTGGCCTTGGCATTTTATCACACTAATAGAAAAGTAACAAATGCAACTACTGATAACTAAACCTATAAAGAGAAACATCCAGTTGAGTAAGGTTTACACAGGAGAGCAGTTGAATAATACAGGAGCTTGCTGAACAGGGAATCTGATTTTCTGTATATTCCCAATTAAAATATTTGTAACACACATTCGTGAAGCTATCTCAGTGAGATTAGTGAGGTTTTACAGCTATGGATGGCTACAGGCAAAATCTTGTTATTGATTCCACTCTGCCCAGGCTTTTCCTTGGCAGCTTGTAACTATGAGCTGGTCACCATCTTACATGACAGTAACACCTGCAACCAACAATGGTCTGCAGGCTTCCTCTGTATTTACATATGTCCAGTTTCTGATGTGTCAGGTCTTCAAAACCTCCTGCTATTGCTGTCGTGTTACCTTTGGGCTGTTCCTATAAAGTCACACGTACACATCTTATATTGCATGGGATGGAGCATGTGGTTCATTGGCTTTAGTCTTAAGGAAAATCGTCTGTTGTCCTTAGTACTTGCATCAACCCTTGTTGAGCTCAGTTCCTCTGAGCTTGGCTGACAACTGCTCACATTTGTGAGCCACTGTGGCCTCCTCCCAGTACTATGGTCTTCCTTCTCAACTTAGCCCACCCGCTAAACTGAGATTTTTTTTTTTTAATGTCCTAGACGAGGCTTAAGTGACTGTTTACCTCTCGGACAGTATGCTTGCTGTCTGAATGGTGTTGCCTACAGAAACCATGCCACCCCAACTACGGCTGCCACTTCTACCTGACCCTGTCAGAAATGCATCAGCCGTATGTGGATGGCTACCCTTTGCCTTTGTTCTTCCCTAGATCCAAGGGTTTCTCTTATCACTTTGAACTCCCTGGTCAAATGATTTTTTTCATTTTGTACCATCCGGTGGGTTGGCAGTGTTTCTTGCCCTCTTTGCTTCAGATGAGAAATCTGATAATAGTCCCATAACCCTATTGTGATGGTCAATTTTGCGTGGCGACTGAAATGGACCACGGGGTGTCCAGTCATTTGATCATGCATTATTTGGAAATTATCTGAGAGGATGTTCTTAATGAGATTGGCATTTGACTCTGCAAACTCAGTAAATCAGATGCCTCCCTAAGGTGGGTGGGTCTCAGTCAAACATTTAAAGTCTTGAATAGAACAAAGAATCAAAAGAAAGAAAATTTCTCCCTAAACCCTTGACCTGGGGTATAGGTTTGGGTTTTGTTTTATTTGTTTTGATTTCTGTTTTTATAGACTTGGGAATCAGACAAAACAAGCTTTTGTTAGATCTAGAGCCTTTGGCTTTTGAAAAGAAGCTGTATGTCTGGGTTTAGAGCTTCCTAATGACTGATCTTGAGACTTAGCCTCTCTAATCACATGGGCTAATTCTCTCTCTTCTTTTCTCTCTCTCTCTCTCCCCCTCTCTCTCCGTCCCTCTCTCCCTTCCCTCTTCTCTTACACAGCTTCTATTAGTTCTGTTTCCAATGACTGCACATTCTTTGGAGGATATTTATTCTGGAAGAGAGCAGCGCACCCCTTTCTTATTTTTCTACCATTCTGACAAATGTCCCTTTTCTCTCACAGTTATAGCACAAAGGAAAGTGGACATGCCTCTCATGCACCATCCAATCCATACATTCAAATTATTACGGCTCTTAAGAAAAAAAAAACCTGTCAGCTAGTATTCTGAAAACTCTTAGAAGCTTTTGACCAAAGATAAGTGAATTTTACTTAAGAAAACATTTGCCTGGAAATGGATACTCCTCACTCGAGGTGTTGAATGGAACTGTGAAGAAAAGGGCAATGCTTTCAGGAAAAGAATTGGAAAACACTGAAGTACAGAGGGGCACAGGGTACTTTGAGAAGAGAGCTATCCACGGAGGCGGGGAATAGAGATGAGTTAGCCCCTTCATCATGCTGTGTGCTGGGAAAATAAGTTTAATGCAAGCAGTTCTCAAGAGAAGACTTGATGATGCCACTGAGTTGGGCCATAGATGGTTTAAAAATAGAGAAGTCATTGAACCTACGGCTAAGGGGTAGGCTGCATCCTACATAGGATAGGCTGTGTGTCCCAGATGCCAAGAGAGCCAAGAGAGCGAGCTCCAGGCTGTTTGGAGCTGAGGCAAGAAATAAACAGACTGGAAGCTCCAAGGAACCAGGCCAGAGCGATGTGATTAACAGAAAGCTGTGTCCTGGTGATTTCCTTACCCGTCTGCCATTCTACTCTGGCATGTTTTGTGACACCACAAAGCTATGTCCCTGTTTATTGACTGTGTGTGCAAGAAAGGGCGGTCTGTGGAGAAGCTATGAAATTCAGGGGGAAGAGCATCAAGTAAACAGACTATGGGGAAGACTGACACAGTCTCTGTGACTCCCCCAATACTGCTTGGGATGATTGTATGTTGTATCTTCCCAAGGCTGCATACCATGCCAGGGGTGTCAGGGAGAGAAATTAGGGGGAGAAATCGTTCTTCCAGGCCATGGGGATAATCACGAGGGGAGCAAAGCTTTTTGGAACCCAGATCCCCGGTGTGGACTTTGACATGACCCTGCTCCTGTTTACCAATGGCTGTCTATTGTTTGAGCTCTCTGTGAGAACACTGGGAAACCCCACTATGAGCCAATGCCCCATTGGGAGATGCCTGCTGCCAGGAGCTGTGTTCCAAGCTTCTGTGCTTGTATCGTAGGAAAACAAAAAGCTTGGCTGGCGTGACTCCTGGAGATGCGTAGGAGCTGGAGCTGGAAGGCAGTGTCTGAACAGGTAAGTCAGTGCAGACCCCAGAGCCAGGACAGGCCTCAGTGACAAACAAGGTGACCTACGAGAGCTTGTCGCCCTCGTCCTCACAGCTATGTGCAACAGCGCATCTCTGCCCCATCAGAAGTGTTGGCCTGATCCTGGTTAGTGAGTCTGCTATTTCCCTCTGCTGTGCTATAAGAGAAGCCTCGTGAAAGTAGAAGAAATAGGTGGGTGGGAATCTAGATTTCCCGGAAGTGTTCTGTGAACACCAAGGGTTTTCGAGGTGGCAGTCGTGCTGTTCCTTCATGCTAGCTTGCTTCCCAAATTGCAGAGAAATGGTGTGTGCACAGTTAAAGGAATTTCTGAGCTCAGGTAAACCAGTGTTTGTTCTCTGGTATGTGTTTTCTTGGGATAAGTATATCTTGAAACATGGCAATAAGTGTTATGTCAAGAAATATGGATGCACATGTCACATTTGAAGCCCCTAACATTAAATTTGAAAGACATAAGATATAAATGCTGAATAAGTTTATTCACTACAAGATAAATCAGAGCCTCTAATACACTAGTCTAGAGCACAGCATTTTATAAAACAAGGATGTTTAGTCAAAACCTACATAAAAAGATGCTTCTATGTGTAACTCAAGAGTTTCATTAAGCAATATTATACTTATTACATATAATGACCTCTGGTACCTCTTACTCTACTTTATTTAAACATATTTCTCGAGACACAACTAATTTTATGGCCTATTAACTGTTTCTGACCTGCTACTTGCAAATCCTGGTGTGGTACAAATCTAAACAGGGTCTGGAGGGCATAGTTTTTGAGATCTCTCCAATTTATTTAAATTCTTCTGATACAGAGAGCGTCCACAGGACTGGTGCCCATGGACATGATTTGAGACATGGGAGCTAGCCCAAGCCCTTTCTTTGATAGTTCAGCAATTGAGGACCAGAAAGAGTACTGTGCTGGATGGTTTCATGTGTGAGCTTGACACAAGCTAGAATCATCAGAGAGAAAGGAGTCTCAGTTGAGGAAATGCCTCCATGAGATCCAACTATAAGGTATTTTCTCAATTAGTGATCAATGATAGAGAACCAAGCGCATAGTGGATGGTGCCATCCCTGGTTTGGTGGTCCTAGGTTCTGTAAGAAAGCAGGCCGAGCAAGTCATGAGAAGCAAGCCAGTAAATAGGTCCCCTCCATGGCTTCTGCATTAGCTCTTGCCTCCAGGATCTTGCCCTGGCTGAGTTCCTGTACTGACTTTCTTCCATATGAACACAACTATGGAAGTGTAGGTCAAATAAATCCTTTCTTCCCCAACTTGCTTTTTGGTCATTGTGTTTGGTTGCAGCAAACTTACTTAGTACCCTAAGACAAGTACTCCCTTAGTTAGGAAACTAACCAAGGAAAACATTTAATTGGTACGGGCTTGCAGTTTCAGAGGTTTAGTCCATTATCACCATGGTGGGAAGCACGGTGTCACACAGGCAGATGTGGTACTGGAAAGGAGCTGAGAGTTCTACAGCCTGCAGGAAGCATGGAGAGAGAGAGAGAGAGAGAGAGAGAGAGAGAGAGAGAGAGAGAGAGAGAGAGAGAGAGAGACTGGGCCTGGCTCAAGCCCCTTGAGACCTCAAAGCCTGCCTCTAGTGACACTCTTCCTCCAACAAAGTCACACATACTCCAACAAGGCCACGCTACCCAATAGTGCCAGTCTCTATGAGCTTCTGGGGGGCGTTTTCATTCAAACTACCACAAGTGCATTACTTGCCCAAATCACATAAATTGGTGTCAGAGAAAACTCCAAACACAGGTGGTCTGACACTTAGACTGGCTCACTTTCTCATACTGTGTCACCTTCTTTAGTATTGCTTTGAAAGGTGAGTTGTACAATCCAATGTAAACCCTATAAGAGGATCTCTATGTCTGTCCATCAAGCAGTACATGTCAGAGGGCAAAGGAGGAAGAAATGACATGTGAGTGAGATTCGTTGCCTCTCTGTGGCCATTCAGCTTCTACAGAAACACACAATATGAGCCAGGCCATGGCATATGGTTAAATAATGCCCCATAAGAAGGAACAGGAAAAAAAGACTCAAATGAGTGTGTTTTGGTGGGCTACGAAGATTTGGGAGAACATATAATTTTAATAAGTCCTGCTATTCAACCAGGACTTCCATAGATACAGAACGTAATGGGTGACTGAGGAAGTATCCAAGGTGTCTTAAGGGAAGAGAAATCATGGTCAAGACATGGAGGAGATCTCATGGTCAAGGCATGGAGGAGATCACATGGTCAAGGCATGGAGGAGATCTTATGGTCAAGGCATGGAGGA
>JAQHUG010000062.1:5746096-5764930 GCA_028555095.1 Dicrostonyx torquatus
GTTTTTAGTTTATTCAGTCCTTCAACATTCTGGACACTGTCAATCACTGTCTTCTTTTGGAAACTCGTTATTTAAGCAAAATGTGTGTGTGTGCAAGTGTGTGTGTGTGTGAGTGTGTGTGTGTGTGAGAGAGAGAGAGAGAGAGAGAGAGAGAGAGAGAAAGAGATAGTTGAGATCAAAAGCATAACCATGGGTTTAGTTTTTCTGAAGACAGATTACCCAGGAAACTGCAACGAGATAAATAGGCCAGCAACTCGATCAGAGTTTCCTGAGTGTCTTTGCTATTTACCCACCAGGTCTCCACTGGCCGCTGATATCTTGGCTTACAACACTATCAGTTGTTTTGCTCACTGGGTCAGCCTGGGAGTAAGTAGAATCACCGTTATGCATTAGTTCGAGTTCTCTAGTGGAAACAGAACCAGTAGAACGGATACGTATTACAAGAAGGGAATTGTTAGGTTGACTTACAACTGTGGTTCTCAACTTTCCTCATGCTGTGACTCTTTAATACAGTTCCTCATGTTGTGGTGACCCCAGCCACAAAAGTATTTTTGTTGCTACTTCATGATTTTAATTTTGCTACTATTGCTAGTTGCAGTGCAAATATCTGATATGCAACCCCTAGGAAATAGTCGTTTGACACCCCCAAAGGTCTTGAGACCTACAGGTAGGTTGTGAACTGCTGATTTACATGATAGGGGAGAGGCATATCAACAACCGCCTTTAGGATGCTGGAGGCGCAGAGATACTAGTGGCTGTTCAGTCCACAGAGTTAGACACCTCAGCAAGAAGAGCAGGGAACCAGTGATATTGGTTGCTCTGACCACTAGCTGGAGGATGCTGCCCACTTTTGGAGAGGGTGTTTCCCTTAGTTGATTCTCTCTCAACTCCTTTAGGGTCATATCCCAAAATACACCCAAAGACCAGTCTTCTTTGGTGATTTTAAATCCCTTTAAGATAACAATGTCAACCGTGATCTTTTGTATCCAGCTCTTAGTACTCAGTTGTTTGTGAGAATCATTCATGTTTACATTACAGAAATGATTAATTTGTTCTCATTGTATAGTATTCCAATCCATAAATTTTTAAAGTGCTGTTGGTATTAATAGACACTTGAATTGTCTACAGTTTGTGCCTACAGTGGATACTGCTGCTGTCAGCATTCTCAGACATACATTTTGACAATCTCTATAGATATTTCTAATGGACATTTACCATTTACCAGTAGAAATTTTGGATCATACATTCCTCCAGTAAATATTATAAAAGCAGTTTTTTTCCAAATGGTTGCAAGGATCTACATTTCAAAAATGTGTGTATGTATGAGAGAGAGAGAGAGAGAGAGAGAGAGAGAGAGAGAGAGAGAGAGAGAGAGAGAGAGAGTTCCTGCAGCTCCAGCTTGTCAATCACCTGTGACACTGGTGACTGGTGTTTTCGGTGTAACACACACAGTGATGTGTCATTGTGCTATAAGTCGGGTGCTCCCTAGCCTGCCTTCAATAACTCAGCACAAGCAGCTGTGACATCACCAGCTGCCAACACACATACCCTTTAAAAGCCCCTTCATCACGCTAGTGCTCTTGTTTTTTTTCGCTCTAGCTCTCTTGCTTGGTCTGTCTCTCTCTCTCTCTAATATCCCTGTTCTCAGACAACCTTTTGCTCCCACTCCAATAAGTCTCTTGAGTGAGATCCGTTGGATGGTGTCATCTCTGCCGCATTTCTTGTCTCCAGCCCACCACGGTATTTCACTGCACAAACCCTAACAGTGGTTCTGCCCTTAAATCCTACCACATTGTCTTCAGACTCAGAGTTTCTTCATGGCTAGTGGAATGGAAAACTTTCTATATGCTTATTCTTCATTTATATACCATCTTTTGAGAAGAGGTAGTTCAAATCTTTGATTCATTTTACATCTTTTATCTTTTCAATTTAAAGATATTGTTCACATATTCTCAATATGAGTCCTTGATCTCTTACATATGTTACAAATATTTCTTTCTATTTTGTGGTTTTAGCTTTTGCTTTCTTGCTTATACACACAAATGATTAATTTTAATACATGACCTATTTTATCAATTTTTGGTTAATGTTTATGCTATTTTTAAAATAACTGTCTAAATCAAAATAGTATTTTTTTTATCTTTTTCTTTCACATTAAGAATTATATCAATCTGAAATCAACTGCAAAAATGGTGTGAGGTACAAAGAAACTTTTACTTTTTCCACCACCAATAGTAAGTTCAACACATACTGTTTCTTGGATATCTTGCTTTTGCTTCATTCTACTACAATGTTGCCTTTTAAAATAAATCAAATGGTTCTAGCCATATGGACTAATCTCTGGGCTCTTTATGAAGTTCCTTTGTATACATAACACTTCTTAATTAGGCATTGCAACATACAGTAAATGTGTCACTTAAATTCTGGTTTTGAGATAGCTTTGGTTGCTTTTAGCTCTTTGAATTCTGATAAAATATACATCAATTATCTAATTTCCAAAAAATATATCATGGAGATGTTGGTTCAGATTGTATGGGATTTATGTGTCAATTAGGGAGATTCACCATTCTGACATTATATAATAATCAAGGAATAAATACACTTTATTTCTCCACATATAATTTCACATAGTTGTAATTTTTAGTTTCTTAGGCAAATATATAATATAATTTTGGCTAAATTTATTACCTCATGTCTAATGGTTTTCTGTGTGAGTGTGCATGCATGTGTGAACATAGTCCTTCATGTCTGATGTTTTAGAAAGGTGTAAATGTTATTTTCTAAGTTGCATAATCTTGCTGTTTGTAGTATAAAATATAATTAATTTCATGTAATTAATGGTGTATTTGAATTGTTATTCCTACTAATAATTATAATAGTTGCCTTTTGTATATTATCATTTTAATTTTTAATAAAGATTTATTTATCATGTATAGTGTTCTGCCTTCATGTATGCCTGCATACCAGGAGAGAGCACCAGACCTCACTATAGATGGTTGTGAACCACCACATGGTTGCTGGGAATTGTACTTAGGACCTCTGAAAGAGCAGCCAGTCTTTTAACTTCTGAACCATCTCTTCAGCCCCTCATATATTATCTTAAACCTCTAAGTTCATCATTTGTTATACTTTCTACGAATGAGGATGTCTTTATTTCTTCCTTCCCCATAAAGATGTTCCCCTTTTTGACTTTCTACATAGGTTATGGCTAAGGCAGTAACAGTGAATATCTTTGCCTTATTCTGATCTCAAGATAAAATTCTCAGATTCCATTAAAATATATCACCACTTTATACAATTGTTATCATAATTTAAAAGCTCCTTTATATATGTTGTAAGAGTTTTGGTTTATTTTCTATCATAGATAGTTGTTGAATGTTATAACACACTTTAGATCTGGAGTTGGAGCAGTGGCTCAGAGTTGATGAGTGATTGGTACTCTTCCAGAGGAGCTCAGCTTGGCTCCCAACATCCATGTTAGTTGGCTCCTAACCACCTGTAACTCCAGTTTCAAGAATTACAACACCCTCTTCTGGCCTCTATGGGCACTGCGTACATGTGATACCTATTAACATAAACACACATATAAACAAAAAAGAACAAATAAATAAAAATTTTAAAATGTATGCAAGTAAATGAAATGACAAAATATCTTTCTTTTTGGTTACAAATTTTGTGGATCACCATGTGGATGATGAGAAGAGAATTGACGGCCTCTGCAAGAGCAGTATGGGCTTTTGGCCACTGATCCATCTCTCCAGCCCCATCTTACCTCCTTTTAAGTGGGTTTATCAAGTATTTCATCAGGCAATGCAAAATAAGTAACAGAGAAATTTAACTTTGTAATAACAAATTTTTGTATTTTATTTTTATTTGAAGAATGTATATGATTTCATAGAACGTCTTTTGGTTAAGACTATTTTTTATGTACTTATTTGGAAAAAATGTATTTATTTAACATAAAGACAAATAATTGATTTTTATAAAGAAAGAAAAAAACCCACTTTTGAGTACCTTGGGGATCACAATTCAGCTGAACAGTCATGTTGTTCTCATGAAACTTGTTTGGTCCAATTTGGTTATTGAACTGGTAACTTCAGGGTTGTTTTTTTGTTTTGTTTTCAGTTAAAGGATTTATGTTGTATGTATGTGCAGAAAAATAACTGTGTGGTGAACTTCCCCAGCTCTTCATTTCTTGAACTCATGTAGTATAATTATACAATATATTTTGATTACATTTCCCCCCCAAATGTATATATTTTGATTTTATGTGTATTGGTGGTTTTCCTGCATTTGTTTCTGTTCATCACAGGCCTGTGCATGTAGTGTCCTCAGAGTCCAGAGGACAGTGCTGGATTCCCTGGAACTAAATTTATAGACTGTTATGAGTTACCACATGGGTGCTGGTTATGGTTATTATGTTATGGTTACCACATGGTTCTTTGGGAGAGCAGCCAATACTCTTAACTGCCGAGCCACTTCTATCCCATTGAACATATTAACTATGCTTTCAAGTGCATTTCCCCCAAAACCTCAACCAGATCAACCTTATCTGATTTTCTGGGCACATTTTTGCCTTTTGACCTTATCTTTTAATGTGCCTAGTAATTAAACAGAACACCTGACATTCAGCATAACGAAATTGAATAGCTGTGGATGGTGCTATTTGTTTCTATAATAATTCACCATGCTCTCTGATGGCCACAAGAATAGAAATAGGCCAATCACACCAGAGTTGACCAACAAAGGCAGATTTCCAAAGCCAATAAACTTTTGAGTCCTTATTCTAGGAATCCAGCACTTTAAGATTTTGAGACTTAGGATATAAGAGATGCCCTAAAAGCATCATTCCATGAATTCTATGTGGATGAATGTCAAAACAGAAGAAGAAATACATCCAATGGGTAATTCCCCCAAAACATTTCTAAGCTGTGTATTAGATTCATGAACTAGAGGATGGAGGATCATAAAGGGCAGAAAATGTCTGGGCCATATAGATTGTACTACTGATGGCCACTAAGATCACTGGAGCAGACGTGCTGCAGTGAAGATGCACAGAGAGAGCCAAGGCTGACCATGGATTCTCTTCCAGTTAAGTAGTGTTGGGGGATAAAGACAACTCAACTCCTGACTTACACTGCATGCTTAAAAACATGGGCTACGGATGAGAAGTTGGAGGAAAAGATATCAGGTTATATATATATTCCAGCCTGAAGGCAGGTAAAATTTTTGTAAAGTCAGATAGGTAAGCCAGCTGCCTACAGTAGCATCTGTTGTGTAGCAAGAGGAATTTGGAACAAATGAAAAAAAAATGAGAACAACTTGAAAATTCTTTCTTTTTAAAAGTCCAGATACGAGTTAGCTTTTCTCTAAAGTTCAAAGGGACTTTGAAGGAACAAGCAGAAGAAATTAAGCTTTAAAAAAAAAGTTTTGATTTTTTTGTTGTTTGTTTGCGGGAAGAAGCTCTCCAAATATTGTCTTTCCCCTTTGTCTTCCCGATCCTTCATTATCTACAGGACCACAAAGCATAGTAATAACACATTCCTTTTTAAAATACTTTTTTTGAGTTTAAAATAAATTTATCATTTACCCCTCCCTTTCATTCCTCCAAGCCCTCCCATATACCCCCTTTCTCTCTTTAAAATTCATAGCCTCTTTTTTTCTTTAATTATTATTAAATACAATTACATAAATACAACCTGCTCAGTCTAAAAATGCTACTGGCATGTGTATGTTTTTGGAGCTGACCATTTGTTATTGGATAGCCAATTGATGCGTTCTTCCCTGGGGAAAATGATTTCTCTTACTCTCAGCTGATATGGGATTCCCCTCAGTATGCTGTGATTACCACTGATTAACAAAGAAACTTCTCTGGGCCTATAGCAGGACAGAACAAAGATAGGCTAGGAAAACTAAACTGAATGCTTGGAGAAAAAAGACAGAGTCAGGAGAAGTCATGGAGCCCCCAGAGAAGGAAGATGTGAGTCGACAGCCAAAACCTTGCTGATAGACCATGAGCCTCGTGGTAAAATATAAAATAATAGAAATGAGTTAATTTAAGATATAAAAGTGAGCTAGAAATATGCATAAGCTATTGGCCAAGCAGTATTGCAAATACTATAGTTTGTGAGTGATTATTTTGGGTCTGCGCTGCCGGGAACGAACAAGCAGCCTACCCCAACAAATTGACACCAACATGGCCAACTAAATCCACTTAAAACCTGAGAAAGTTTGGGAAGGAATTCTAGACACACACACACACACACACACACACACACACACACACACAAAGGGCAGAGTTTAACATAGCTTCTTGCTCTATTTGCTGGTGGCATGCCATAACTCCTTTAAAAGAGGTCTTCCTGATTCAGCAGTAGCAAAAAACAAAACAAAACAAAATGCCTGGTTTTAAAATGGTGGCTTCCTGGGCATGCTGCCAGCAGGAACTCTGGCTCTTTCAGGAGACTGAGCATTTAAATGGGGTTTGTGAGCAATGTGTTACAAACTTCTTAATGGCACTACATAGACCCGCTACATATTTGGAACTGGGGCAGTATGCACAGCTTGCAGAGGCATTGAACATGCCTCCACCATGTTGTACTGGGCAGAGCCAAAAGACAAAGCAGCCTTATCCTTAGACATGCCATGGCTTAGCATTTTAAGAAGTGCTCCTGGACAGAAAAGGATTTCAGATACACAACAGGACAGATTCAGACATAAAAGAATTCTAGATGAGGCACAGTGTGTTTAAAAAATATACATTATCTTGAGAGAGAGAAGAAAAAGAGACAGTAAATGTAATATAAAAGAGTACAGACAGTCATAGATTAAAGAAGTAAAGATAATCAATAAATATTCAACTTTTAGAAAAAGTAATAAAGTAAGAAAAAATAAGCCACATAATGATGGAATGTACACAGAGAGTCTGGATTGTATATTCTATTGTGTTTTCTTTGAGTTTTTTTGACTGTAGAGAGACATTTGATTCTGGGGACTGCTAGGCTAAACCAATATATGTATTTTAAAGGTTTCTTGATTTCAAAATTTGAGTCTAAGGATATGTTGCTTTGGAAAAGAGGTTCTTCTTTTGTTTCCAGAGGAGGAGAACCTATGGATTCATTCTAGGCTAATGTGGTTTGATGAACCAAAACCCCCTGAAAAGTTGCCATAAACACTCCCAAAAATTATTTTGCCCAACAAAAAGCAGGAAGCAGTTTGGAGAGAATGATGCCTAAATTCCTTAAATGATTATTTATAAATATTTGTTTACATTTAAAGGGGGATATGCTATAAAGATTTGCATTGGTATGGATCTTGGTTTACTGATAAAAATATAAAGTCAATTTTGTCATTTGTATATTTCTGCTCTTGATTAAGGTACTATGTTTGTGCAGCTCATTTAAAATATAATGTATAATTAAGAAATATAGCTTAATAGATAATCATCTATAATAGTCAGGCTTATACCCATGTTAGGTTTTCTAGATGTATAGAGATATATTTCAGTTAGAAAGATATTCTTCAAATCTTTCAGAGACCTTCAAAATATGGCATTTAAAATGTTTTAAGGATTTAGGACTTATCATGACGAGACACATCTGCTCCTGGCAGCACCAATCTACTTCAAGAGGAAGATGGACATTGAAGAGGATCCTCATGGAGTTTGTTTGTCATTTGGGCAAGAAACTGCTCTTGCCTGGACTGCTTGATGTTATATTGTATGAACTGGATATGTAGGACCTGCATAAAAATGAAAAATGACTGCTGAACATGCCTAAAGGTAAGATAGTCCTTCAGGGTTCCTGTTTCTTGAGAGAGTCTGCCAGGCATTCTGCAGAACATAGAAGAAAATGACTGACAAACTGCCAATATAGGTGAAATTGTCCTTGAAATTTCTTGTTTCGTGGAAAAGTCTGCCACATACTATAGGCCTGTAGGCTGAAGATGGATGCCCCAATGATACAGAAGGACTTTGGGTAACTGTCCAGGCATTGAGATGTCTTTGTCAATTCTAGAGTTTTGGAAGTTGCTTACAATGTACTTTTTGTTTACTTAAGTAAACAAAAGTCCTTCTGGACTCTTTAATGTAGTTGAATATTAGATAGTTACAGTTTTCCTTAGTTATGACAAAAGATAGAGTAGGTATAAATATTGTAGCTGTAATTCTTGCTTGATACCTGTTTTTCTGTATGTAATTTTACTATGTTAAAATTAAAACCTTTCTTTTCATTTAGACAGAAAAAGAGGGGATTCCTCTCAGTATGCTGTAATTACTGTTGATTAATAAAGAAACTGCTTTGGGTCTTTGGCAGGACAGAACAAAGATAGGTGGAGAAAACTAAACTGAATGCTGGGAGAAAGAAGGCAGAGCCAGGAGAAGCCATGGAGCTCCCAGAGGAAGAAGATGTGAGCTGACAGTCAGAACCTTGCTGGTAGGCCACAAACCCTGTGGTAAAATATAAAATAATAGAAATTGATTAATTTAAGATATAAGAGTGAGCTAGAAATATGCATAAGCTGTAACAGTATTGAAAATACTATAGTTTCTGAGTGAGTATCTTGGGTCTGAGCTGTGTGGAATGAATGAGCTACCTACCCCAATACTCAGCATTTTGTAGTTGCCTGTAGTTCTCTGCATAGGGTTGATGCCTTAGAGGCTTTCCCCAGTCTAATTCGGCATCTTTATTGGTATCATCCCTGTTCAGATCATGTTTGGGCAGCCAAGTTGGTGAGACCTCATGGGTGTAGCTCCTGACAATTCTAGGAGACATATAGCATAGCCCACTTCTGCTGGCTCTTACAATCTTACCAACACCACTTCCGCAATGACCCCTAAGCTTTAGGTGTAGGAGTTTTGTTGTAGATGTACCAGTTGGGACTGAACTCCAAAACTCTAAATATTGATTGATTGTGCTTTTCTATAATGGTCTCTATCTATTGCAAATAGAATATTCTTTGATTAGAGGTGAGGACACTTATCTGCGGGTTGTAAAATATATGTATATATATATATATATATATATATATAATGTAGTTAGGAATTATAGTGGTTTAGAAAAATGGCTGTGGTGTTTAAGATGAGAATGGTCTCTATAGGCTCATATGTTTGAATGCTTCATTCCTAGTAGGTGGAAGTGTTTGGGAAGGATTGTGGCCTTGTTTGAGGAAGTATGCCACTAGGGGTGGGATTTGAGATTTCAAAAGCCTATGCCATTCACAGCTGTCTGTTCCATGCTTGTGAATTTGATGCAAGCTCTAAGCTACTACTCCAGCACTGTGCCTGCCTGCCTGTTGTCATGCTTCCTGACATGATGATAACGGATTCACTCTTTAAAAAAAAAAACCCATATAAACTTTTTCTTTTACAAGTTGCCTGGGTCATGTTGTCCATTCACAGCTATAAAAAGGTAACTAAGACAGTAGTAGCTGTAGTTTTTTTTTTAAGATCTGTGACTTTGCTATCCCTGGGTAATTGGCTATATTTCCAGCACCAGGTGTGATTCCCTTCTTGCTGTTTGGGTCTTAAGTACAATTAGAGAACTGTTGGTTACTATTAAGGTATGTTTACCACTATTTCACCCTTAGGGTTACTGTGCCATGCTGCTCACTGTGGTTCATGTTAGGCCAGTTGTAGTGGCCTATGCCAGCAGAATTTGTTGAAGGAGACAGAAGCAGGAGGATCATGTGTTCAAGGCCAGCCTGGGCTATACATTTTTGCTAGGTGTGGTGGCATATACCTTTAATCCCAGCATATGGGAAGCAGAGGCAAGTGGATCTCTGTGTGTTCAAGGTCAGCCTGGTCTGAAAAAACTAGTTTTCAAGACATCCAGAGAACCCCTTTTTGTTTTGTTTTGTTTTGTTTTAAAGAATGTTGGTTACTTCTCTCCTTTGGAAGCTTGCATGGAGCCTTCTGGTAACATGAAGGTTAGTCCTCAGGAAGGAGGCTCTCACGTCAGAACAACATGTCCTCTAACATGAGAAATTACCTTCAATGGCTTTTCAGTACTTGCTATGTAGGCTATGCATCTTTAGAAGATCTCAGTTAACCTATATTCCTGATTACTTGGATTGTTCTTGGGTCATATCTAAATACTGATAAAACATACAAATCAGGGTCAGAGGCAGGAGCTGTCTGCAAGACTCTGCTATGTGACATGAAATTCAGAATATTACTGAACCACAGAAATCTGCTGTTATTTAGGAATCTGTGATTTCCTTTTGTGGCTCTGTATATTCCTTAAGAAAACGATTCTATGTGGCCCTTGTGGTAGCTCAGGACTTTAGGTCAGGCTGTCTGGAAGATGACAAAGTTGGGCTCCGTTATGGTTTTTAGTGATGAATTCCAACATGAATCATGGCAGCATATTACAGGAGCCTAAAGTCTGTAATAAATGTTCCTAATTCTCATGAAAATATTGAATACATATCAAGGAAAGATGTTTTACATTCTGATGCTAATCCAGAAAGGTCATTAATGTTGTTATTAGAGACAATCAAGATGATTTAACCAAGACCTTTGACAAGGGTATCCACCTGTCTGTGAATAACAGGCACTGTTTAGTAGCCTTGCTATTAATTAGACTACGAAGAAGGACTGATGGGATGTCTACTCCCAAGAGTTCCAAGTGGAAAAAGTATAGGCTTAGGGGTATGGGGACTTTCTCATGTAGCTCGGGGTGTGGGCACCCTAGTACAAGAGACTGGTTGTCTTGTCCCTTCAGCCTGACCTGCCTCTTCTCCCAGGTTTCAACTTTAAGCAAGTTCTAGCAACACCTTCCGTACTATAGCGATGCATCCTTGTCGTAAATTAGGACATCTGAGGCTTATGAAATCTGGACCTGTTTATTGGGCTGTCATCCTACAAAGATGTCCTATCTCTGTCTCTCTGTCTGCCTGCCCACCTGTTTCTGCATCTCTCTGTCTCTCTCTATATGTGTGTGTGTGCACACACGTGTGTGCGTGTGTGTGTCTATATGTGTGTGTAGGTGAGCATGTCACACATTCCTATGTAGAAGAAAATCTCAGAGCTGTTCTTCAGATACCTTCTGTGTTTCCCTGGAGACAGGTCTCTCACTGGCCTGGAACTTGGCACATATGCCAGGCTGTCTGAACTTCAAGGATCTACCCGTCTCTCCTTCCTCAGCACTGGGACTGTAAATACACTCCACTATGCCAGCCATATTTAATGCAGGTTCTGGGGACCAAACTAAAGTGCAAGGCAGGTGCTTGACCAGCTGAGCCACTGCTCCAGCCCATTTGTTCTTCATCTGCTTGCATAGTATAGCTAGTAACAGGAATCACTGGATCTCTGGTTGAATTTTGTCAAATAAGGCAGACATTCTTGGTGATTTTAATGAGGTCATCTCTTGTGAAAAAGGCAAATAATTCTTATCTGGAAGAATTTAACTAAGCCATATTAAATGTACATCAAACAATAGCAAAGCGTTTGACCAGTAACTGAGAAAAATACTTGTCCTTCCATGTGCACAAATTCTACACTGTCTTTCTTTCCTTTTTTTTCATTTATTCTGAAAAAAATAATTGCATACTGTATATTCTGATCATGGTTTCTCCTCCTTCAGCTCCTCCCAGATCCTTTCTACTTCCCCACCAGCTCAACTCCATGCCCTTTTTTCTCATTTTGGAAAGCAAGCAAGCAAACAAAAATAGAATAAAAAAATAAATAACACAATAAGCACACACAGTGAAAACACAAAATCAGAAAACATAATATACAGGCAAAATATCAGTAAGGCTTTAAGTCAAACAGGGGCCCAATGCTGAGAGTGGGGAGAAGATACAGGTTCCCACACCTACCCAAGAAGCAATCTGCAATTGGCACCTGCTTGAAAAGGAAAAATTAGTTTTCTCCACTGGAGTCTCATGAGGTCAACTAACCATACTTAAGGGTAGGTGCAGTGCCAAGCAACAGACAGCCAATACAAAGTAAACTCAACGGCATTTTTTATAGGCTTTTCGTCTCGGATTACTTTGTATTGTCTTTCTTAACTAGCTTGTATTGTATTTCCCTGTCTCTCAAGCCTGTTCACAGTTGGGCTTTCTGTCAAACTATTACTGACCTCTGGAACATTGCTGCTGCCAGTGCCCGTGGTTTCTTGCCTGGTTCCTTCTGATTCTCATTTACAGCTGAGATGTCCAGTTGATGTCCTTGTCTCTTTTTCATTGCTTGATTTTTTTTTCTTCTTTCTCTTGACATTATGGTTCATTCCTGAGCCTGTCTTCTGGTTTCCTGGCTGGATGATTGTTGAATGTCGGCATCAGCCACTCACTAACGATACTGCTGAATTGTAGCAACCATATATGAATTATTTATTCTGATACTAATAAGGATTTATCCCTTAGAGCCTAGAAGGTGAACCTTGTGGATGTAGTATGCTGGCTGTCATCACTGTAAGGGAGTTGCATAGCTGGGGATAGGAACACTGGTCTTTTCTCTAGCATGTCCTCTTGTTGCTGAATACAGTGAAACTTCGAACCTCAATGTCCCAGCAAACTGTTCATGCCTTTAGTTACAAAGTAGACACTCATTCTGGACTCTGAATTGGGTCTAAACTTTTACATTAAAAAACAGAAAAAAAAACCCACATGGCAGAATGGTGCAGCTTTACACGGACCACGTTTTGGAGGCTAAAGCCGGGTGGAATTCTTTGTCCCTTAAGAAGGGACAACGTGAAACATGGAGGGTGGAATGCTGTGCTTCCTATCATCCAGAATCTGACAATCTCCTTCACATTCTCCTATGGCATTTTCTTGGTCCCCAAGTGGAAATTAATTCAGTCTTATCTCTCTGCTTCCATTTAATCAGATAGCCCCTGTGGACAGTGCTCAGGGAGGCTTGCTCTCTGCCAGAGGCACCAGCAGGCTGTGGCCCCTCTGTTTTCCAGCAAACACACCTGCAGGAGGAGCTGCTATGGGACAAATGCCAAAGCTTTGATCTGCTTAGAAAGCCACTCTATTGTCTGCTTCAAAAATGCCCCGAGGCTGAGGCTGCCAGTTTCCCCAGTTGAGGCTTTAAACATATGATGGCCATTTTATCTATTTTCAGTCCTTTCAAATCCCTGTTCATTCTTGTGATTTGGGACAGGCGAGAGGGCAGCACCTGAATGGCCACTACTCACCATTCATTATCCAATAGATCTCTATTAAGCCCAAGAATTTTCCCCCCAATTGTTTCTTTCCTTCTAGGGATAAAGGCCTTTTTTTCACCCATTCTGTCTCTGATCATTTTGCTGCCCTTTTCTGAAACTTCACTTTGTTGGCTCCGCTTTCTTTGAGGCAGAGATGATCAAAGCAGCCCTAAGGATGCTGGCAATTTTTACAATAAATAGCATTTTCTGGGTTATTTTTCATTCCCATTTTAATGCAGCTCACTCACCCTGTTTGTTCTTCAAACTGTCTCTGTGTGTTTTCTATGACTTTGTATCAAACAGAAAAGTCACTTCAGACTCTACCAGCATAGTGGCCACTACCCCAAACTCACCTTAACTTAATGTTACAATTAAAGAACGCAGTACGCTTCATTCTCTATAATGGTTTTCTCATTCCTCATCATTATTAGTATTGCATTATTATTATCTTTCTCCTCCTCATCTTCAAAATTATTGGTGGGTCTTAAGACTACATTCCCTTGTTGTGGCCAACACAAAATTCGAATAAAATTAAGAAATTGAGGGTTTTTCAAGGTTCATTAATCCTAGACATTTTGCTTGACAGGATATTGGCTCCTCAACATGTGTCCTGCTCATCAGTGGACCTTTGCACATCCTCAGTGGTCACCTGGCAGTTGTATATGTCGCCACTTTCCCAGCAACACTTTACTCTTAGTTCTAATAGCTGTTAATTAAGTAAGGGGCAATTCCCATAAATGACTGAATGACTTTCAAGGCATGTTTTTGTGCCAAGTACACTTGCAGAAACGTCTGTTGACTACCGTGGACCTTTCAGTTGCCCATAGATAGATTAGACTTATTTCATGTTTACAGGTCAAAAACTCAAAGGTCAGATTATCTCTGTGCCTTGCCCGAGGGCACACAGCTAGTAAGTTCAGGAAGTAAGATTCAACCCAAGTGATATGGTTCTGAAACCCGGACTATTCCAGCAGTCTCTTCCTCACTATGTGATGGGCAGTGCATGGACCACCTAGGCTTCTGTTATTACTCTGTGTCCAATTTAGAAAACACGACTGTAGATGGAGTGTCTATGTCCTTCCCAGTCCCACAGTTGCTTCCAAATAATCACTCAGAGGCTTACATGAATTATAAATTCTTGGCCAATGGCTCAGACTTATTCCTAGCTAGCTCTTACATGTAAATTAGCCCGTATTTCTTATTTGTGCTTTGCTAAGTGGTCTGTGGCTCGTAACCTCATTTTCTATATGTCTTGCTTTTTCAGTAGCTGACTGGCATATCTCTCTTCTCCACCCTACTTTCTCCATGTATTCAGTATGGCTTTCCTGCCTAGCTATATTTGGCCTGACTATAGGTCAAATCAGCTTTATTTATCAACCAATGAGAGGAATGTATTCACAGTATGCAGAAGGACATTCCACATCATACTACATTCTAGTTCTTCTTCTTCTTTGATTAGGGAAGGCAAAGCTCAGGGCCTTCAGCTATAAACCAAAAGGCAATGCCATGCTTTTCCCATGGGGTGATGATGGGGTCACCTCTTCGGCCTTCCATATTACTATGGAAGCCTTGAGGGCAGGGGCTATGCTTGATTCTAGAAAGCTCTGGTAGAGCAGGTCTTCTTTTCTATGGTCTAGAGAAGCGCTCAAAGACACCTGGATTCTCAGATGGAATAAGTGTGGGTGGTTAACTGTGGTCATCCTCATTAGTGACTTGTCCCTTGCCAGACCTCTGGGATATGCGGCAAATTCACGCTGTCTGCTTAATGGTCTTTCTTTTCTCTGTAAAGTTTGAAGAGTTCTTTCCCTGATGAGTCTGGCATATTCCAAAGGCAAAAGACAAATTCTAGTATCTATACAACTGTTGAAAATGCAGAGCTGGGGCCTCACCCAGGGGTCCTTACAATTCCTCTTGCACCTATAGTTTGATACACTAACCTCATAAAAACCAAAGGGCCTCCATTTATCCCATCTGAGAAGTCAGTCCTATTGACATTGCTTCTTGTGTCAAGTATCTTGGCCTAATGGGATATCTCTGCCTTCTTTGTAGTCTGAAGTACTTGACAAGGGATGGTGCCAGATCCAAATAACCCAACCCAAGGCCCTGAGAGGACTGGTACTCACCAAGAAAGCTAGGTCTGCTGTGACAGATTCCTGGGAATGCTGCTTGGTGTTCAGAGAGAAGAGTGCTTACCTTTCAAAGTTGTCAGGGAGACTCACAGGTAAAGTGTCAGACACTAAGCCCAAGCATGGTTGTGGAAAGTACTCATTTAGTAAGCGTTGGGCTCACTTCTTATACTTCTTTAATTTTCTCTCCCATTTCCATTTTATCTTTAAACTCTACTCTCAGGTGAGGAGTGGAAATTTTGCTAGTGTACAAAAACCAAGGCTAAGTGAACGAAGGGCTGCCCCTGTGGAGACTACTCAATCAACCTGGTTCCCAATGTGAGTGGAAGAGACGGTCTCGGTCTAGAAGACTCACTCTACCTTGTGAGAAAATGAGTTCCAGAAATCCAAGTGCAAATACACAGATGTTTGAAGGCCCATTGAACACAAAATAGCGGCAATAATAATGGTACTATATCCAAGAATTTTATGCTACCCAGGCTCTATACCCAATATAGAGCACCTGATTGTCATCCCACTGGTGTGGCAAAAAGTCAGATTAGTAATAAATCTTGGCATTGTAAGTAACAGCTGTGTGTGTGTGTGTGTGTGTGTGTGTGTGTGTGTGTCTGTGTCTGTGTGTATGTATATTTTACTAGAGACTGGATGACTGGATCTAGGGCATAATGCTTGACAGGCAGATGTTCCATTACCAAGCTACAACCCTGCCCCTCTTTTTTAACCTTTTAAAATTTTGAGACAGTCTCATCATACAGTCCAAACAGACTTTGGACTCACTTTGTAGCCCATGATGCCCTTGAACTTAAGATCCTTCAGCCTTAGCCCCTGGAGTAGCTGAGATTACCAGACTACACCATAAGTCATGGTTTACATTTTCTGTTGTATTTTGGTAAAGACACACTGGTAAGCAGCAGTTCATGTTTATTTGGCAAAGTTGTCACGTCAGAGCCTAAGGCCAGCCTGCTAGTTGTGTTCTAGTGATCACGTCATGACCATGAGATGGTTCTAATAGCTTCTTCATGGTTACAATAGATTAGAAGTGTAGCCGAGCTTCCCAGCATTGAACTCCTGCTTAATTTTTAACAAACTCAGCAAAGAAAACTGGTTTTTGGGAAGAGAGTTTCCAGGGTTTGACAGAAAAGGACATTAGTCTAGAAGCAAAATGAACAAGGAAGTGAGGGTTTTGTGTTCCATTCACTAACTGAGAAGCATTGTCAAACTCCTTGAGCCTCTGTTCTCTTACCTATAAATTAGGGATAATAACAGCCATTCCTCTCACAGGGATGGAGTGAGGAAACATAAATATGCTCAATGTTTTGAAAATTATAAAGCACTGCAAAAACACAAATTATTATATTTAGGTTGTTTTTTTCCACTTGGGGGATATTGGAGAAGGATAAATCCAGTCTCTTCCTAGTGGATCTTGCAAGCAGGCAAGGACCCAAACTGTTCATATGCAAAATTAGAGGGAATCTAAAGTTTAACTATCAACTTAAGACAACAATGGTAAGTTTATACCATTATATAAAGAGAGAGTAAAAGGCGACAGGGAAATGAAGAGATTTGTTGCTCTCTCTGTACCTGAGTAGAATCCCTAGCCTACATGAAGGCTTCTTAGCTGTGTGATCATGAGCACCATGATTTTTCTGATGGTCTCACTTTCTTCTTTTGTAAAACAGAGAATTTCTCCCACGCTATGCATCTGAGATGTTAAATCACTGAAAATATGTATAAAATACTTAGTATCATGTCTCATATAGTGTCTATCAATAAACATTCATTAGCAAATAGGTGCAATTATGTAATTTACTGGTAATCTCTCCCCCTTTACACTCCATCCCTTGGCCAGGGGCAATGCTGTCTTTTAACATATTGAACCTGTCCTTAGTGATCGTAGCCCACACAGATTCCTCCAAGCTCTAGATTAACCTTTTCCCCAGATGGTTATCGACAATTTGCCCTTAGTCTTTGCTTCATGTCTCTTGCCTCATTTCAAGTTTTCAATAAGACTGGGCTTCTAAGCCTGAGGTTGCAAATGAGCCCTGAATCTTGACCCCTGACTGAAAATAGCTCCAGTTAGATTTTCAACTGGACTCAGAGGAAAGGAGGGAATAAGGTCAAGCAGAATGTGACAAAGTACTGGAAAGTGGGAGAGCCCTGCAGAAAGCTCCCCTCAATCTTCTCAACAGCTCCTGGGGGAATATTATTCAGACATTTGGGGGAAAAGAACAAGGTGGCCAATTGCCTTATGGGATTTTGTATAATGCTTTCTGTGTGGGTTGTATGGGCATATTCATGTTCATATGTATGCATGCAGGCAGGCACGTAGAAGTCAGAGCATCCTATGTCTCCGCCTCCCCCAATGTTGGGGTTATCCATACATACAGAGATACATGCTATGGATCAGAATTCAGGTATATTTGCTTATGATGCCAACACTAAACTAGCTCCTCAACTCTGAAATGATTCTTTCATTAAAAACAAACAAATAAACAAACAAAAAGCTTAATATTTAAGGACTGTTACTTGCAAGCAATCAGGGATTGTTTTTCTTTCTTAGAAAAATAAGCAGTTTCAGGCTGTACTTCCAGTTACAATTGTAGAGAGGTCAGACCATGGAAGAGGTAATTGTCCCTAAATGAAAGTAACAACAGTGGGTTGTGTAGATTCCATCACTAGCATAAAAAGTTGTTTGTAGGTAATGGCAGTTGCTGTCTTTCTCCACATCTCTCAACTACACCTATAGCTAAGCAGACTTCCTATGACTGTCCCTGTCCATTCCAAGTCCCTACCTGGATGGCGAGAACAGTAGAATAGGGGTTTCAGACATGCTGGCCTGAAGGCTATAGAGCAGGGGTTTTCAACCTTCCTAATGCTGAGAATTTTCATTGCTACTTCATAACTGTAATTTTGCTACTGATGCAAATTGCAATGTAAATATCCATTTATTTACATTTATTTTATATAAAAGGTAATGTGTTTTCCGATTATCTTAAGTGACCCCTGTGAAACGTTAGCTTGACCCCCAAGTTGAGAACTGCCACAAAGCCTTTACAGAGATAGGTTTTTGGATAGACCTTTACACTACCAGCTCTAACCAACTGTAGCCTCTTCTTCCTGTTTGCAGCGCTTCCTTCCTGCAGAGTGTTCAATCTGGTTTATGTTGGTTTGTGTTTCACTTGGAGACAATGTTCCTTTCTGAACTGTGATCAGTTTATCTTGGACTTTCCTCTTGCTTTTTTATATCAACGTTGGCAGAAGTTTCTGTCCCGCCAGCAGCTCTCAAATAAACACACTGAGGCTTACATTAATTATAAATTATAAATTCTAGGGCAATTGCTTGTTACTAGCTAACTCTTACATTTATTTTTTTTCTTTGCTGATATTTAGCACTATCATTTTTCTTAATTATTCTTTATTTTCTTTTTTTATTATTACAGGAAAATTTTACATTTACTCCCCTTGTTCCCGGCCCTCCCACTCCCCCCCACCCCACCGCCCTCCCCCTGCTTCCTTAAGATGGGGCAGGATATCCTGCCTTATGGGAAGCCCAAGGCCCT
>JAQHUG010000062.1:5770554-5823054 GCA_028555095.1 Dicrostonyx torquatus
TATTAGTAGCTAGTGGTCACTTACTTGGTCTGAGGGGATTGCTCTGGTCCACTCCAGTCAGAGGGATCTGGAGCAGTGGTGTTCACCAAGGACCAGCTGCAATCAAAGGGGTGGGCTTCTCTGCTGGAGCCCTGCAGGTTGATGCTGGATCCACCCTCATCCAAGCTCCCAGCCCTGCTGCAGGCCAATTCCCGTGGGGAACCAGGGTCTCATCAAAGGGAGCCTTGCCCAGGGCCCCTCTGGGATGTGGGACACAGAAAAGCTGGGGGAAGGGGAGAGGAAGTCTCCTAATTGAGCAGAGCGCCTGGGGGCTAGAGTTGTTCTTACCCTCAGTTGAGCTGGTGGATCTGAATCTGTGGCACTCACCAAGGACTCTTACATTTAAATTGATCTATATTTCTCATCTACCCTTTGCCACATGGCTCAGTACCGTTTCTCAGTCCAGCATGTCCATCTTGCTTCTCTGCATCTGCTCACGCCTCTCCTGACTCCACCCTTTTTCTTCCCAGCATTCTGTTGGGTTTTCTCCGTAACCTTATCCTTTTCAGCTATTGGCCAGTCAGCTTCTTCACCAAGTCACAATGACATATATTCACACAGTATAAAGGAATAGTCCACATATCACCCTCCGTCAACAAGGGTAAAAATGTGTCTCCACTCATCTGTTCCGAGCCGGTTCCTACTAGACAGTAGCAGTCTCCTGTGACCGAAAAGATGCAGTGGTCACCTTCCTGCATTGACACTGGCTAGATCCAAGTTTTCTGAGCCAGGCTGCCATAGCCTAAGGGATATGCAGCAAGTACGGGAACAGACCTGAGTCCAGAGCCTGACTCTACACAAGCCACATGCCCTTGGGCGAAGCACTTCCTTCTCAGGTGCCCCTCTGCGAATGATACAAAATCTGTCTTCACCAAAAAAGTCCACAACTCCATAATACACTCAGTGCCGACACTAGGGAAAAACCAATGCAAGAGGCCCATGTATTTGGATGTGTGAAACCGGAAGACAAAACTGCTCTGGGTTAGGGTACTTAACTATAATTTAAAAACATTGTTTCCGACATTAAAATAATCAGGGCTGCATTGTGAAGCAGAAAACAACATTATAGACATTTTAAGAGGAGACAGGTGACATCTCAAAAACTTTCCTGTGTGTTGTACGCTGCTTCAGGCTCCCCCACGGACAGCCTGCGGGTAGAAGCTCTTTTCTCTTCGAGTTAGGTATTTCAAAGACCCGGGTGATAAACAGTAAAGCTGAAGTCAGAAGAGAAAGAGCCCTGGAAATCTGTGTGTAGGAAGCAGATCATGCCATCAGTCACGGGTGGTCAATAAGGAAATGTTAATAATTCTCCTCTCTTGCACCATAAACATTTGCCTATGCTGCCTCGCCGTCCGCCGCCAGCCCCTCTTAGCAAATGAATGCACACTTCAAGGGAAAAGGCCTGGAAAGCTGCAATTTATAGGAAAGTTGACTATGAGAGGTGGGTGAACAGGGGTTATTTTCTTAAACTCCACATTCCTGGTTTTTCTTTCTTGAATAATATGTTTTAGTCATTGAAAATGTCTTAAATACACACACACACACACACACACACACACATATTGGCATTATATAAATTAACCGTCAGAGAGAGAATTTCCTGGCTAGTTGAGGTTGATTTCTTTATCCCTTACATGCAAAGTGAGTGCTTTGTTAAGAAAATATGGTATCGTCACATAGTCATGGTGGACAATCCCAATAACTCATACTGTTTGGGGGGGATTCTGAGGCCTCCATAACCAAAATCTCATAGACAGGTATATCACACTTGACACTAAGATTCTTATTTAGTAACCATTGTCTCTTTTTAAAACTATTTTTATATTTATTTATTTTTCAGTTTTCAAGACAGGGTTTCTCTGTATCTTTGAAGCCTGTGCTGGAATTAGCTCTTGTAGACCAGGCTGGCCTTGAACCCACAGAGATCCACCTGCCTCTGCCTCCTGAGTGCTGGGATTAAAGGCATGTGTACCACCACTGCCCAGCATAACCAGTGTCTTTTGAGAATGACACTGTTCCCCACGGGCAGGACTTCCATGCATGCTCTTTTTTAAAATCTATTATTTAGCAGGGCATGGTGGCGCACAGACCTTTAATCCCAGCACTCAGAGGAAGAAGCAGTCAGATCTCAGTGAGTTCGAGGCCAGCCTGGTGTGCAAAGCGAGTTCCAGGACGGTCAGGGCTGAAACACAGAGAAACCCTGTCTTGAAGAACAAACAAAGAAAACTCTATCGTTTATTTAGCTTACTAACTAGCGAATTTCTGTAAGACTTCTTTGTGCATCCTTAGTTTTGGTTAACCTGCCTGCAACCCTGGCTCTCGGGTGTGCACCTAAACCTTTAGCCAGGAGTCTCCCCTCCTGCTCTTTCTCATCACTGTGTTCTACTGCCTTCTCTGTCTTTTTTGCTAGGTTTAAATGATTAAAGGTTCCCATACATCTTTTTAAGCAATCTTCCTTCTGGTTTAGCATTCTTTCACCCCCTTACTCCCCTCTCCTCCACCCACTTCCAGTACCAACTCTTGTGTATTCATCTGGAAAACGGGGTTGCCAGTGTTTACCAGAGGGAGGCAGAGAATTAAATCTGGCTTTAAGCAGATGCTTGCATTTCCTAGCCCCTCCTATATTCAAGACAGCACTACCCTGGATCTAGTCATAGCTACCTGGGCCTGTGCTACTGTGACTTTCTCCCGTATTGGACCCTCTCATCTCCACCAAGCACAAGGCAGCAAGAACGACCTCTGGAGACTGACAGTAATCCCATATGTCCATGTATTGCAGCCTTTGAGTGGTTCCTATTAGTCTCAGAAGAAAATCTAGACTCTCTACTGACCTTTGAACCAGGCCCTGATGCTGCCTGCCTCTTATCTTTCCCCCTTTTCTGGCAGACCATGCTGCTTCCCTGTGTTCTTAAACATCTCTGCCCTAAATATTTATGCATGTCAGCCCCTGGGCTTGGCTGACTCTTTCTTGCTGGGATAGTGTCAAGACTGGCTTATCTGCAGCCTTCCAGTGTCTCATGATGGGTCACTTCCTGTGTAAGTCATGGAGAAGTGAAGCCTTGCGCTAAGTGGGGGAGATCTGAGCTCTACTTTGCAGCCCCTTTCCCTCCTCTGAGTCACAGCCCTGGGAGATCTAACTTGCACATGGCTACAGAGGAAGTACCAAAGCAGAACAGCCGTCTCATCCTCTTCAAACTCCTCACTCCTCTCTATGAGCCAAAGAGCAGAGTCTCAGCTGACACACAGAGCCTGAAAAAGCTACCAAGATGCATCTGCAGCGTCATCTCCTTTGTCACTGCCTGGCCACAGTGCACATGTGGACTCCCCCCGGGGGTGTGTCACTTTGGCTTCAGGAGTTCTCCATGCCGTGTGAGCCATGTGCCCACAGGGCCACCTGATGCTCCCTGCCTGAGGTTTGCCATGTTCTTCATGATGCTTCACTTTCTCAGCCTGGAAGTCAAGCCTCTGTGTCACCATCAATCCTGGGCCTACACTGTCACTACATTTCCACTCAGTGTCATTGCTTATCATTTTTTGGACCTAGGAGTCTCTCTCAACTGCTGTTCCTGGCATCTCTGTATTCCCCGAGGTGCCTGCCGTGCACCCCCAGCAGCTTATTCAACATAGGTTGAATGAGTAAGGAAATAAATGAATCTTTGATTGGCTGGCAATCTAGTTCTTGTTGCATTGTTTGTTTGGATTCATTTTGGGTGTTTGGGACTCTCTTCTGCTCCATTAACATAACATTATGTACATACTCGTCTCGTTATATTCTGGTTGGCTCATTGTTTCTGCTCTGCACTCCCCCAAGTCTTTTATGTGTGTGTGCAACTGGAACACATGCTGTGTAAACGGCGCTCCGAGCTGACATTTACCAAGCACTCATTCTGTGCCAGGCTGTTCTGGAGTCTTCCCCTGCATTGTCTTACACAGTTGTCCCTCAATATCTTCTGGGGATGGTTTCCAGGATTTGTTCGCTCCCGGACAAAATGCCATGGTATCTGCATATCACCTACTCCCACTTTCTAGGTTACTCCCGATTGCAAACACATTGCAAATGGCACGTCAGTCCTTGTTGACAGTACAGTTTAGGGAATGATGACTTGTAAAAGTCTGCCCTTGTTCAGTATAGTCACCATTTTTTTCTTCAGATATTTCCCATCTATCATGGATGGGAAGCATGGGTGCAGAACCATTGGATATGGAGGGCCAACTCGAACTCACGGATAGTCTCGAGCAGACCTAATCGTTCTCATTTTGCTTTAACAGATGAGAAGTTGGAAACAGAGATCTAGTGATGCAGGGCAAACACATGGCTCATGTCTCCATCAAAAATCATGCCTATGATTTTTCTGCCCTAATGTCTGACTGTGGCCATGACATAATTACATCTGTTGCTGCTGCTGCTGGAACCAATACCTTCCCTCCATGGGACAAACAGACCATTGGTCACCTGCATGCTAGTATTCAGGGCACAAGTCTTAATGCACTTCCCTGTTCATTCTTGTAGACTTCCATCTTCATCCCACTTGGTGCTACCTCATGACTCCTTTACTGTCCAGGGTAATGGACCAATGTCCCCTCTTAGAACCAAAGGATGGATCTCATATCAGCCTCTCTGACTCAGAAAGTCTTCAAGAGAGCCCATGAACTTGGTTTCTTGCAATTTCTTTTTTCGGAGACTGTACTGTTAGGCTTAGGCTGCTGACCCAGGCACCATGCACTGAGACCAGGAGCCTAGGACCATCTGCAGCTTCCTCTTTGGCCCCTCCCCTCTCTGCAGCACTAGAGGCCTGGATGTACTTTTCCTTCTTCCTTCTTCTAATCTCCACTGTGCTTGTTCCAAATCCCTTTCTCGGAGGCCCATTCTGTTTCCTGCACACTAGTGTGTGTAAAAGGGTTACATGCTGCTGGTCATTTTGTTACCCTTCCTAAGCAGCTGTGCTATAGCTACAGTGAAGGGTGAGTGGAAAGGACCTTGGGTGGGGACGGTGGGTAAAACAATGATATGCCAATTTTCCTACAACACAATGCATTGTCAAGATTCTTGACACCAGGACACAGGTCTTGCCTTGCCAAGCATCGGTGAAAGTAACACAACTCTCCCTATTGTCCACTACTTTGCCAGGGAGCCCAGCCTTAACCATGTTTTTTTTTCCCCTCCTTACTGCACGTAAGTCAGAGAATCACATTAAAGCAAAGAATGTGATTTGCATACAGGCATTAGGCAAAGAATAGACTTCCGAAGCAGGGAACCACACAGTCCATAATTGCTGTAGGTATCTGAGGTGTCAGGCTTCTGCTACCCGGTGAGGCTGCAAACCAGCTTTTTCATCATAAAGGAATGAGCTGCCAATGATTTTCATAGCTTGATTAACGCTCTCCGGACCAATCTCCATTGGGTGCAGGCGTGAAGCCTGAGGAAGATGGATGCTTCCTATTACTTGATGTAATGACTGTGAGGCAGGCTAATGAAACCTTTACAGCCTGAGTTTACAGGAAAAAAAAACCAACAAACACAGATCAATACTTGAGCTACAGTTCCAATGCATTGATAAATGGGTGACAGACTGTGGGCCTGGCCACAGTGCAGGGGAAGGAAGCAGGAAAGAAGGGAATGGGCTGGGCATGTTGTGGGGGAACTGGGCAGAAGACAACAAAATGAAGAGGGGTTGAGCCACAGTGGGGACTGAAGAGGCCAAAGGGCACCACGGAAAAGCTGTGAAGTCTGAACAGTTGTCTGTTAAAAGAACCATGAACCAGACACTACTGAGCTGGAAGTGCACAGAGAAAAGGGATGCGCAGATTCCCTTCGCTAGAGGAATCAGGGTCAGGCTGAGGAGGAGAGAGCCCATGCACCACCCATCCAGCTGTACTCCTAGGATAACAATTCACCCTGCTGTGTCTGTCGCCGTCATTAATTAAACCCTCACCCTCACTGCTGCCAGCATGCTTCTCATTGGTTTGCTCCAAACAGCAAGCATATCCTCTGGTTTCCTGGGATCAGGTCCCCGATGAGGACCAGTGACTCTCTGGCTCCACTCCGGCCTCTCTGTTCTTCTGCTGTTCCAAAGCCAGCCTTGGGCAAGGTGACCTCTACTGCTGGCTGGGGCAAGCCAAAGAATTCTCAGCTTCTGATGTATCATCCATTCATCTTCTTAGACAGTGGTCCTGAACGTGGCTGCAGCTGGAGGTGGAATGCAGACTCGAAAAACGTGTCCTTTCTAAGACCCTGGTCTTAAGTTACTTTCCAGGAGATTGCAGATGCCACTACTCCCTGGTCTCCGAATATCTCCCCTCGCCTTTTAACTTAAACCCCACTTACTGATATCATGTGTCAATTGTCTGTCTGTTCAATATTGTAGGAAGCAATGTGTGTGTTTGAACCATTGTTTCCCAAGCACTAATATTCCAGTTGGTACCTTGTTGGACTCAGAAGATAGTTTTCTGTGAATGAATAAATGAATGAATGTTGACATCACAGTGAACCAGCTAAACAAATACTGTTTAGGTCTCTATTTCTTTATCTGGGAAATGGGAATTATAAAAGTCGCTATTTTATGTTTCAGTGCTATTGTAGGAACAAGTAGGACTATGTAAAATGTGTTCATATTCATATCTTTATATCTATAAAGTAAAAAGTGAAGCATTATATGAATGTAATAGATCCACTCCAGTGGCACTGCACAGGCTGTCCCTCGCCAGAAACAGGTCACAAAAGCAATTACTAGCAAACACAGCACACTGCTTATTTTCCACTGCACAGTGCAAACTGCTACTCGCACTAAACTTTTGACTTGTGAAGATTGGCCTTATGTTCTGATCCATAGAGAAGTTATATTTGGAGTCCATTACTCCCCAACTAATAGCCCAGACCATTGCTCCAAGTGTAAGGGATGTGTTGTGTAAGATACGCATTTGCGTGGTGGAAGTTGGACAAAAGGCACTATATATAGAATTTGAGAGTGGAGTTTCAGAACCTGTGCTTTAAATATCGGGCACAGCATGTCACCAGCCACCTCCAGGAGCAGAGCCAGAGGCAGGAATCTCCAGGGAGTACATTTTCTCCAGTTCTGCTGATTCAGGAGGGATGGGTGAATCAGCAGAAGGTAGCTGAAAGTTTGCTCTGGGTGACAGAGTGAGGCTGGGACTAAGAGAAACAACTGGCTTCAAACTAGGGCAAGCAGGATAACCCAGGGGCCAAGCAGCAAGAAAGCCCAGGCTTTTCCTTCAAAGCTACAGATTCCTCTATGGCCCGTGTAGTCCTCTGAAGTCAGTTTGTCAGTCAGGTTCTCCAGGCTGTTCCCCGGTGCAGCTCCTCTAGTAGGTGACTCCATAGCTATTCTGCTAGTGGTTATGTGGCTTTGGTGCCTCTGTCTGTATCCCCAGGTGTGTGTGTGTGTGTGTGTGTGTGTGTGTGTGACATTAGTGTGCAGGGCACAACTACATCTACAGCAGGGGATGCTCAAACACCTCATCCTGTCCCTTAAAAGCCACTGAGGCTGGGCAAGGATGGGAATGAGTGGAAAATCTTAGAAACAGGTAGTAGGAAATAGCACCCCAACTCTGTCATACTGATGATGTAGCCTTTGGATGAGTGGGCTGTTGGCCCAACTGTGGCTCACCTCTGTGAGCTGCATTTTTGGATCGGGGTGGGGTGGGTGGGTTGGTGGCCCAACTGTGGCTCACCTCTGTGAGCTGCATTTTTGAATGTGGTGCATGTTGGCGACTCACCTGTGCCTCATGTCTGTGAGCTGCATTTTTTTCCCCTCTTCTCCACACGGGAACAGTCAAGCCTTTCTCACAGGCTCGGGTGGCAACCAATGGAGACAGTGTGGTAGATGAGGAGATGTGACACTGGGACACTGACTGAGCATGCTCCTCTCTGGAGAGCCGCCGGTCTATGTGAGAAACATGTTTGGCTTTGCTTTTTTTGTTTGTTTGTTTTGTTTTGTTTTTTCCAATGCTGAGTGGGTTTAGAGCGCAGGGCCTTGGCACAAGTTAGTCAAACATTCTACCACCAGGCCACACCCTCAGCTCCACTGTAAAAGTTTTGAGTGCTTCTCTTCAGGAGGAAAGACAAGGCACTGGCTGTGACGACTGGGCCATCCTTGGTGTTTGCTGGGTGGCACTGTCCTGCTCTACACAGCAAATTCAACAGTGAAAGAATATTAGCCCGCCTGGTGATGGTGGCGCACGCCTTTAATCCCAGTGCTCGGGAAGTAGAGGCAGGTGGATCTCTGTGAGTTCACAACCAGTCTGGTCTACAGAGTGAGTTCCAGGACAGCCAAGGCTACACAGAAAAATTCCCTCTCAAAATACCAGTAAGCAAAAATAAAAAAACCAAACAAACCTGTGTTGGAGACTCGGGCCTCTGGGAGATGGAGTAGAGAAACAAGGCTAACAAAGGTCTTGAATTCTGCCCACAAGAAAGGACTTAGTACTGTCATCTCCAGAGTGGGTTCCATATCAAAGGTGCCCCCTCTGCCTCCCTCTTGTCTTCTGTTTCGCTCCATAGGACGACACAGCAAGGTGATCCTGGCTGTTAGGAGCAGAACTTTGATTCTAGATTTCTAGATTCTAGGATCCAGAACTGTGAACCAAAAAATATTACTTATTCATTAATAAATTATTCAATCTGTGGCTTTATTTCTCACAGCAGTACAAAAATGGACTAAGATACCCACTTAAGGGAGACAGTAGATAAAATGCAGAATTGCAAAGACTATGGCCAGCTTGTCAAAAGTGAGGCTGCTGACGGCAGAGCTGGGTTTCCAAACAAGTCCCAATCCAAAGTCCTTCCCTTCCCCTGCCATGAGACTGCATCCATAAAACTGAAGATTAACCAGAGACAGTCCTGGATCCGGTCCTGGTGGCATTTGCCTGTGTGCTGCAGGCACGAAACACGTGACTCATGAAGCACATGGCGCATGCCAGTGTGTCCCTTGCCACCACCTCGCTGAACAATAATGAGAACCACCTGCTGCAAAACAAAGCAAGGAAAAGAAAAGAAGGCTTCACTGTGGGCTAGAAATAGCTGCAATTACAGTGGCTTTCCAGTCCAGCATACAGGCAGAACATGGGACCACCACAGGAATGGCTCTCTGCAGCTCGGGCCTGGGCAGGGAACCTGAGAGGTACTACAGCCCATTGTCATCGAGTCAAAAAGCAAGCAAACAAGCCAAACCAAAAAGAATTAGTAGTCACTGAACCCTTAGTATGTGTCACAGAGCGGCGTCTCCATTTCTCCTTAAATTGTTCTTTATTTGCACTTAAAGTAATCTTGTGAGGTGTATCTTATCTCGTCCCTCAAGTCCAGAAACAGGTTCACCCACAGCTGAGCCGAGAAACAAAAGACAGCAGAAGTACCCTGATCCAGATAAGTAGCTATCAGGGAGTAGCTGGGTTCCTCCTCCCTATCGAATACCCTCCATCTCCCAGGACCTTCCCTATCATAAGCACCTGCTCACCATTGAGAGGCAGGTAGATCATGATGGCCGTTTGAAACCTTCTCCACCTCCCCAGTTAGACGTTATAGTTTGAGCACTTGACAGGGCCGCCAACACACAGGCACCTTCATGCTAACCACTCACGGGGTGGCTGACAGATAAGAAGGTAGCTGACCAAAGGCCCAGAGCACAGCTGTCAACCCAACTCTGCAATGACAGAGATGTCCTGTAACCATGCTGTTCCATATCGTGGCCGTAAGCAACATGCACCTTTAGCTATTGCTTTGGACAATGAGTGTCTAGAGAGTCAAGTTCTGTTTCCAACATTGCTACGATCAGCAGTTTCATTAACTGTGAAGACCTTGGGGGCATCAGGCCTCCTGCACCTAGTCATACTTCTCAGAACGCGCCAAGTTCCCTTTCCCTACTCTCATTAGGCTAGGGTCTAGGAAAGGTAGAAAACTAGGGATTTTAAAACAAGTGCGAGAACTTGCCCCTCGACGAGTGTCATTTTTTTCTTGCCTTTGGGAAGTACTGCTAAAATTTTTTCTCTGAGGAAGACATAAACACTACCCTCCCCTCTCCTTAAGATCCCCGGGATAAACTGAAGTATAATTCCGCCCAAGTTCATGCAGGGCAACAAGTGAGTTCATTAGGCTTCCTTCCTTCCGGAACGCGGGGAGGGGTTACAAACAGAAGCACAGATGACCTTAAGGCACCCACACTGGCAGGTCTGACTCCAGCATGGAGGACGGCTTTCCCACAGCTTTGTAGCTGGAGGCCCCTCCCCTTGCCCTTCTCTAACTTTATCCTCCTGTTTATCCATCAGGGCAACATTGTATGCAATTGGCTGGTAAGGGTAGCTAGATACTCAGGTGAAAGACCCGCTGATATTCCCTGAACCTTCCTTCGAGAGCCTAAGAGTCAGCAGGCTTAACTGGGATGAGGCTTTCGCAATCATGCCTGGCAGAATTTCAGAAGATGGGAGCGTCCTGCCTCCGAGGATAGTCCTGTACTGCAAGAAAGTTTATTCAGTTCTTCCTAGGGCCACAAACAGACACAATTTCAGCACCCAACAGGGGTTAGAGATAGAGATTAGGGCTCCATGTCTCCAGCACTAAGGGCAAAGGGCAAAGTGCAAAGACATATTCCAAGTAGTACTCCAGTCCTTCCAGGCCTCAAAGGTGCATCCAGAACTACGCCATAAAATAATATTCCAGTGACATGTGATATTCATTAAAATTGATCAATCCATCCCTCCTTCCAGGTCCCTGGAATCTACCTTAAAGCTAAACATGGAATTAAAATATGGCAGGAGCAAGGTTTGGAGCTTTGGTTATCTAGATAGCTTCTCCCTACATCTGTTGGACTGATCCTGAAGGGAAAGCAATCTGATTTCCTGCTAGACACCACAGCTCAGAGAGCAAAGAGTGAGATATTAGAGGTCCCCGGGTGATGTGAAGCCCTGCTGTGAGGTGGCAGAATCATTGCATTCCCTACATCGGTCGCCTGACTCAGGATACACCAACTTGAGGAGGCATCGTGTGGCTACTGCTCATTCTGGCCCGAGAGCCTGATCTTGGATAACTGTTGAAGGTACTCTTTGAGATAAGAAGAAAATGTAATTGTGACTTTCCCCCTACTTAAAAGACCTTGGATTCTAGGCGTTAGTGGTTTCTTTGGAGTGTAGGAGGGAGGGAGACTTGCAGAAGTTTCAGGAACACCAGACATCATTTCTTTCACACTGTCCTCCTGTCCTTCCTTCTCTGTTTCCTGGGATGGAAAGCTACTTTCCCTCTCTGTCTTGGGCACTGGGAGATTCTCTCATTCACAGAACAGGAAGGAAGGCTTAGTGAATAGTCCCCTGTAGTTGCTAAGCAATGCTAGGCTGCCTGACTTCACCATGGAGTTCTCAGGATTCTCAATGGAGTGACTCAGAATGGAACAAGTCTTTTGACCCAGATTGATAAGCTTCTGTACTATTGGTTGAGGCAACCTTATGTAATGGGAGAAGAACTTTTTGTATTGGTTCACAGGAGCTCTCCAGAGCTTTTGCCACTGCCTATGTTTGGAGTCAGGATTCTCAGAACCCTGGCTTCCTGATCAATAAAATGAAAGCAACAGATCGCATGTGCACGCACGCGCATACACACACACACACACACACACACACACACACACACACACACACACTAGCTTGTTGAGCCATTTTTCCCCCAGAGGCCATTGCAAGAGACCAGTGGGTGGGACCTTAGAATCCTCACCTCTGCCTTTGCTAGCTCACCTATGCATTTATCCATTTAATTGGTTTACATTTTTACATAAGGATTGGCTTGAAGAAAATATGTGATAGCTAAAAAAACCCTGAGATTTCCTGGGCTGGACGATCTCTAAGGTGCCCTCTCGGCGCTCTAATTCTAAGGTAGCACCTGCTAATTGGATCTGATCATCAGCCCAGGTCAGAGACTAACCGCTTGTGGGAAGAAGTCCTGGGGTTGCATTTCAACTCATTTCAGCAATTTGCTCACTTCTTTACATCTGACACTTGGGGTTAAATCGGTGGCTGTGTTTGTGTATATGAGCATTTTCGTTTCTAAGCAAATTCTCCGAGCTCCAGGAGACTGCAGTGCAGGAGTCTGCCAGTCACTTCTCTCACTGTCCCCCTGAGATGGCTACAGGATAACACCCTGGACCAGGAGGAAGGTTTGGTGTCTAACATTGCTCATCTTCTGCAGAGATTCCCGATGCCTTTCTACCAGCAGGGACCCATGGCCAGCCTCACAAAGAGCTGGTGATGGGAAACATTGTATCTTACAATCACTATGGCTTATAAACACTGTCTGTCAGTCACAGAGACAGATCCATCCAACGACCTCTTTCCTGGGTCCCCATGCTATGTCCAAAGCTGTAATTCTCTTCTTCCTTCTCCCAGATTTGGGCTTGCACACATGCCATTTGCCTCTCAAGAGAGCTAATGATTTCCTTTATCCCCCAAATGTCTTTATTGTTTCTGTTCAAATCAATTGTATTGGAATATGATTTACACAGAGTAAAATGGCCTTATTTGTAAAACTTGTGTATAGTTCTATACATTTTGAGAAATTTACTCCCAGGAGAGTACCGCCCAATGAAGATACCACAGCCATCTCTCTTTCTTTAAAAAGTTATTGGTGTATACTATTTGTAGAAAATAATGGGCTACATGTTCACACATGTTTCTAATGTAGCCTGATTCTTTTAATCCCCCATTATACTCTTACACCCTCCACACTTCTACCGTTCTCCCTCAGCCCCATTTTCCCTTCTGGTCTCACATCTTTTGTTTCTTAAGTTATATTCCTCTTAGACAACATATGGCACTTGTCTTCTGAGGCTAGCTTACAGTGTTCAGTCTGATGGTCTTTCTATTTCCGTCCATTTCCCTTCAATAAATATGGATTTGTTCCTTATGGCTCCATCGTCTGTATCTACACTACTGTTTCTGTATTCAGTCACCCATTGAACATATATATGAGCTTCATACTTGGCTTTTGTGACTAGTGTTATAATATCAGTCTCGTTATTTCTTAAACTTTTAATTGAAAACATTCAGTCTATGTTTTTTTAATCATGTTTTCCTCTACTCTAACTCCCTTGAGATTCTCTCCTTCTCACCTCCCCAGCTGTACAACTGCATGTTCTTTTCCTCTTTCACTTATAAACAAAGACAAAAACAAAACAACAAGAAGCCCACAAGAAATACACAAAAACATGCACAAAAAATAAAAATCAAAATAAGCAAAAAGACCAAGAATACAAAAAAAAGTCCTCAACAAAATGAGACCAAAAGGTCTACAAAAATACTATTGAGTTAATTTTGTGTTTACCAACTAACTACTCATGAGCACGAAGTCTGTCCTTGTTTTTATTGTTTTTATGCACTATAAACTTTTCTCTGTTTCCCTCTCTTCCTCCTTTCTCCCCTTCTAACCTTTTCCATGACCCTTACACTCCCAATTTACTCAGTAGATCTTGTCTTTTTCTCCTTTCTGTGTTGATGCACAACTGTCTGTCTTAAGGTCCTCTGTTGCCTAGGTTCTATCAGGGTACTCCTACAACTGATAAACACCCTCAGTAGTGTAGCAGGATACAAGATTAACTTAAAAAAAATCAGTAGCCCTCCTATATATAAGTGGTAAACTAACTGGCTGACAAAGAAATCAGAGAAGTATCACTCTTTACAATACCCACAAATAACATAAAATATCTGGGGGTAACTCTAGTCAAACAAATGAAAGACCAGTGTGACAAGAACTTTTAGTCTTTGAAGAAAGAAACTGAGACACCAGAAAATGGAAAGATCTCCCATACTCTTGGGTAGGTAGAATTAACATAGTAAAAATGACAATCTTATCTAAAGGAATCCACAGATGCAATGCAATGCCCATCAAAATCCCAGTAAAATTCTTCACAGACATGAAAAAACTCAACTTCATATGGAAAAAAAGTCCCAGGATAGCCAAAGCAATCCTGTACAATAAAGAAACTTCTGGAGGCATCACCATCCTTGGCTTCAAACGTTACTACAGAGCTACAGTACTGAAAACAGCCTGGCATTGGCATAAAAACAGACAGGAGGACCAAAGGAATGGAATCAAAGAACCGGATATCAATCTACAAACCTACAAAACCTGATTTTTGACAAAAAAGCAAAAATTATAAAATAGAAAAATAAAGCATATTCAACAAAAAAAATAGCTTTTTGGCCAGGGGTAGGATCCTCTGCCCACTTCCCCCTCTCAGTGATAGGATGCTGTCCGGACTTAAACATGCATAGGACTTGTGTGTGCTGCCAAGTCTCTGTGAATTCTTATGTTCGCTGGTCCTTTTGTGTCTGGAAGACACTGGTTCCTTGAAGTCATTCATCAACTCTGGCTCTTAAAATATCTCTGCCCCGTCTTCCACATAGATCCCCAAGTCTTAAGGAGGAGGATTTGATGAAGACATCCTATTTATGAGTGAGTGTTCTGAAGCCTCTCACTCTATGTACGGCCCAGTTGTGGGGATCTGTGTTAGTTTCCATCTACTACAAGAAGAGTTTCCTCTGATGAGGGCTGGACAAGGCCCTGATCAGCACATATAACTTGTGCCATTAGGAATCATTTTGTTGCTATGTTCAGAAAAATTGTAGTAAGTTTTCCCCCTGGGCCCATGACCTATCTTGTCTCGAATTCTTGGTCACTTTAGCAGGATCAGGAATGGGTTCCATTTCATGCAGTGGACCTCAAATCCAATCAGAAAGTGGTTGGTTATTCCCATGACATTCGGATCACTTTCAAGAAGCTACTGATGTAAGTCACAGGGATTGTATCTGGGAAATATTAATGATTACCTTCCTCCTCCAGCAGGACGCAGAGGACCTTCCAGTACCACGAACACTAGTCAGTAGGGGTAAATTGTCTAGTTAGGCATCAGCTTAAATTCTCTGTGTTTAATTATATATGTCAGCAATAGGACATATTATATGTCCTATTATATGACCACTCTCATTCTTAACCAGTATGTTCACTCTTAGTTTCCAAGCACAGTAAAGTGGTTCAAAGTGAATGGGTTACTCTATGCTTTGACTGAGTTTGTGCTATGTGATATGTATTTGCCAAAATTCATATAGTGAGCACCCAAAATATGACTTATTTACAATTAAAGAAAGTAAACCTGAGAAAGATTAAGTGGATTTCTCAATGAAAAGTTACTAAGTTACTGATACTACAAATTGCAAAATGCCAAAACCATTGTACTCTAAACCCAAATTCATATTGACCTTTCTGATGTATCAAAATAGAAGCAAATTAGAGAAGGCCCGTTTACACAGCAAGTCAATGAAACCCAATGCCAGGCTCAGTTCTATATCTGGTGATGCTGTTGATAAAGCTGATATCAATATGCTGCTATTGACAATGACTTATGTCATAGGACCACTGAAACAAGAAGAATTCACTTTCTGGCTTCCTCACAAGAATTTTTTCTTGCAAGCATGGAATACAGAGAGCTTCGCAGACATGTCCCCATGAATCATGTGCAAAAATTATTTAAGTACAGATTTTCTAAAATAATTAGAATCATCCTAAAACAAAATTAAGTAATTTATAGACTCCTGTAAGTCTTCTTTTCTCTCAATCAGCAAAAATCTCAAAAGCTCCCTCTCCCTCCCTCTTCCCTCCCTCTCTCCAGTTTGGAAACAGATAGGCAGGAAGCGTCTGAGAATAGCCTTAACTCGATCATCAAAGCCTTAACTATAAGACAAATTCCTGGACATGGATTGATTGGTCACACTCACAAACCACAGCTGAATATTTTATTGGCTTACATTTTCCTGTTGGAATCGGATATTACAGGATTGAGTATCGTGATTGACTTTGTATCTGGGTCAGTCAAAATCACAGGTCCCAGAGAAGGGCTATGTTACACCAAGAGATTCTCATTTTGTGCCGCCAGAACCTCTTTCGGTTAGGGGTTGATTGATAGATCCCAATCCAAATCCAATTGCTCATCTTTTCTGCCCAGGAGGATTCTGGATTTATTGATCTCTGTCCAAGCTCATCTGGGGAGAACAATGGCACCATAATGGAGACAGTGCCACGCGGGGTCCTGTATTGTACTGCTTTTGTTTCTCCTGCCAACTCAGACCGAGGCTTCAGCTACAGAACTTTCAGCAGCTGGCAGGCATAATTCCCGGCCTCAGACAAATGGGATTCGCCATTGCACTGCATGTCCTTTGATGGCGTATTCATCTGGGCACATTACAGTCATACAAATGCAAGCTGACCCAGTTAGCTCTACATGCGTTGTGAATCCAGTTAATTGTATATCAACTAATTGCATAATTCATTTATTAATGAACTGAATTAAAATCTGAGTACTGCAGCTCCTCTTCAGAGCATCAGGATTAGTGAGAAGGAAAGCCTTGGAAGAATTTCACGTTTCTGATCCATGATCCATCCCTTTCAGAAACACACTTCCCCTCAATATCTCTCATTTGGGAAAAGATCATTTCAATAAAACAAGGATGAGATTAAGAGGAACCGCTACATAACTGCTAATATTAATAAACCTTAGTAGCCAGCTGCATAACATTAGGATGCAAATGTTAAAACCTAATTTGGTACTTCTAAAAACCATATTATTGAGAGTATGTTTTCAGCCTGACGGTGGTGGCTCATGCCTTTCATCCCAGCACTTGGGAGGCAGAGGCAGGCAGATCTCTGTGAGTTTGATGCTAGCATGGTCTACAGAGTGAGTTCTAGGTCAGCCAGAGCTGTTACACAAAGAAACACTGTGTTGAGTATGTTTTCTGAGGCACCACTTGGTGGAAGAGCTCTCATCCTTATATGATCAAGGTTGGATGGGACCAAGCAGTTCAATAGGGGAAGTGCATCATGATCACACAACTTGAGTTCTCTAGAACTTAGATGCTACATGACTTCTTCAGGAGGCACTTGAGTTTTTTTTTTTTTTTTAGCTGCCAGTGGAAAGAAGCAAAGGGTTTTGAACCTGCTCCAGGAATCTGTACTATTGTCTCCACTACTGGTTTGGGTAGTAAGTCATTACACTTCTTTCAGCTACTTAATTCCAAGTGTAGGACTTCTTAGTTACTAAATCTTTGTTATGGCTAAAATCTTAAATGTGATCCAAATCTCATGTGCTGAAGATTTGTTCTCTGATATAACAATGTTCAAAGACGGAGGTCTGAAAAATAACTGGATCATGGAGTCTTTGACCTTAGGAATACGTTAATTCCCTGATGGTTTCAGAGTGTCATAGGCTACTGGATCATGGAGTCTTTGACCTCAGGAGTGCATTGGTTCCCTGATGGTTTCAGAGCATCATGGGCTACGGTGAAGTGTTGGAAACTATAGGGGTGGTTCCTAGATGGAAAAGTTAGGTCACTGGGGATGTGCCCTTGTCAAGGACATTTTGTTTTCAACGCCTTCCTCTCTTCTTGCTTTGTAGTTTCTGTGAGGCAAGCAGCTTGTTCCAACACCACCGCATGCTGGCCAACATGATAGTCTACTTCACCTCAGACCCCAAACAACAAAGACAAATAACTATGGGCTAAACCCTCAGAAAACAATTAAATAGGGATCCAGAGAAGGCAGACTTACCAAGAGGTTATCAGTGCTGCAACTGGGCTCAGTCTGTTTGAGGATTCTAGGGAGATATAGACAGCGTCACCATTTGTCTCACCATAGGACTGAGGGAGCACTGGTCATGGGCTGAGGACTTCCCTTAGGAACACAGGGTCTCAGGCATGCTAGATGAGCACAATGCCACTCAACTATACCTCAGGCCTGTAATGAAGCTCTCTTGAATGGTGTGAAATGGTGAGCAGACATGCAGAGTCATGGGTAATTACAATAGAATCCTATGGACTTACATAGTAATCCCAAGGATCGAGGGACTATCAGAAGAAGTGGATAGCCTAGAGCGGTAACTCAGGGGTCTTTGATAGGTCAACTGCCTGTCTTTTTTGTTTCTGACTCTCTTGGGTCTAAAGAAAGTCATACAATCCCAATTTAGTTCCCTCAATCTGTCTCTACTGAGAAATTTTCCACCCATCCCTTATCGTGTGTCCTTTCTCCTAACCTAGCATCCTAGTTCTAATTCCATCCCTGAGAATTATCTTTACACAGATGCGGATGTCTCATATAAACCACACTTAGGGAAAGCATCCTCATATACTAGAGGACTGTGTTCTGTCCATAGTCTTGAGACAACAGTTCAAAAACCATTAGATATGGTCCTACAGGTAAAGAAACTTGCCACCAAGCCTGGTGACCTGAGTTAGATCCCTTCTATCCACATATAGTATAAGGAGAGAGTAGACTCCAGCAAGTCTTCCTCTGACCTCCATGCATGTCTTGTGAACAGACATGCCCCTCACTCCACAAGATAAATAAATGCAACTTAAAAAGAAGTTCTAAGAAACTGTCTGGCAGAGAATGTTTGCCAATATCTACAATAGTGATAAGAACAATGCCTTGCCTTTCTAATATTTTCATAATTTTTAATCTATTTATATTTTCTGAAATGATTCTACCAACCTCCTGGGTGAAAGACTTTATTAGATATTATCAAAAAGAAAACCCAGAACCTAAGAGGGTAATTCCGGCCCAGAGGTAGAACAGACTAGCTATTCAAAATGTATGTTTCCAAATCAGTTGGCCTGAGACCAAGCCTTGGCTCCTTTGCATCTTGGTTGTGTCCTAAGCCAGTCTACTGGGCCTCCATGAGATTTTCATCAAACGCGCAGTAAAATTTGTCAGTGTACCAACCCATTGGATTGTCTTGTGGCTCTTGAGGAAAATGCCTGTGGCATGCACTCACTGCCCGCTGTTATTTGCATTAACTGACTGTCAGATTTGCCTGAGGTTTGAGGCCCTCTCTTCTAACTGTTAATTTGGGGTTCTTTTCCTGGATTTCAACACCCCAGCTAAACTCCTGCAAATGAGCCCCAATCATGCATGTTTGTAATAAACTCTCTCTCTCAGTTCTTCCAAAATGTCTGCTCAATCTTAGAGCATGACCTGGGTGGGCAGAAGTTTTTCCAAGCCTGCAACTAAAAATGTAACGATTGCAGAATGGAAATAAAAACATTACCGGATTCATATAGCTGGAGAGAGTTTCTGCGGGTCTAAGGGAATAAACAACATGTACCCAGAACAAAACTATCTCAACCAGAATAAATTTGCCTTTTTATGCTGAGAGGAAGCTGAAATGAAGCTTTCAGGGTCTCGGTGTCACTGGCATCATCTTTATATTCTTAAATGAAAAGAGAGAAAGGATTTGCCTTATTACAGGAGAAAGAGCCAAATGTGTTTGCTTTCAAGTGCAGAATGAAATGAACTGAACCTTCTCAATGCAGAGCTTCATTTTGATTACTGTCTGAGGAAGGAGAGCAGGAAGCAGCCGCCCATCCCCACCCAAGCTCCCCTCCACTTTTTTCTTTATTTGTTATTGAAGCAAATGAGGCCAATTGTTGGAAACTTCTGTGCAGCCCTGAATGCCTCAATTGTGACTCTCCCGGAGATTAATGCATTTAATTTACCTCTTTGGTATATTTGAGACACTATTCAGCAGCCAGTCAGGAGCTCCAAGCCTTGTAGCAAGTCTGTAAGGGGTGAGACACTCTACCGTGTCTAGAGAACCTGCTGGAGGGAACTTTCAAGAAGCTCAGGAAACATGAGAGAGGACCCAGTGTTTCTAGATTCCCTCCCCCATCTTCCAGGGAGGGGCACTGAAGAAGATGAGAAAGGGCAGAAATGCAGCAAAGACAAAGGAATGATTTGCCATCTTTCAGACACTAGACACTCCCTGCCACCATAATATCAGTAAAGGAGTCATTTCCGTTTAATGTAATGTTCACAGACTCTGGAATAAATACAGGAATAAAATAGTTTTCCTTATAGATCAAACATTTTAAGACTTTTTGATATTAAATATTAGTTTTGGCTTCAAGCAGAACCAACAGGGGCAGCGCTGCCCCCACCTCCGTTCTCAAATGTTTAAGGAATCCGCAGGTATCACACTAAACAGAGGAAGGAGCAGGGACAACACATGGTCCCCGCCTTCATGGTTCTTCTAGTCTGTCATACTCAAGCAACCACACAGAAATCTCCTGAATTACAGTCCCCATACATGTCGAAAATAAGCGCACAAGAGAGCGAATCTCTACTGAAATGTTTCACTTGCACTGGAGGCTGAGCCAGTGCTGAGAGGAAGGGACATTCAGTGTATGAGAAAAAAAGTGACCCAGGCCTCAAGGTTCCTCAATTGAAATTCACAGCAAGTATCTGGTCATGATGAGGGTGGCTTACTGTGACACATTTATAGACTTAGAGCCACTACCATGAAGTATAAGAGACAGAGCCTCTGGCCCCTCCATGTTTTTAGCCTTCCTTACCCTATTGCCTGGTCCCAAGAGTACAATGAGATGCAGATGTTCTTTAGTGTGTGCATTTCCTGGATACCCGCTCTCCATATGATGCTATAAGATGGCCCCATGCACTCTCCAGAACAATAGAATGTTATTGCGCTCCTTACCTTATCTCTTCCAGTTCAACTAGGAGTATTTTCAGAAAAAAAATCAATCCTAAGAATTTATACTTACAACTTTTAAAATGGCTTTTTGGCCAAGGCTTCCTCAGACAGCCTCATGTAGGGTCAAAAATCAAGCAAAGCACCAACAAGGTTCTTTCCTCACATGCAGATCTTCTTTTGATGCTCTGGAAACGTTAGGAAGAGGCTACCTCAGTAGATCAAGTTTATCGGGAGCATAAGAGGCTCTCGCTGTGGGAAATGAGCAAATCTAGGTCTCAGCAAAAGCTCAAGCCCATCTATTTCTCACTTGTGCCGTGCCATGGCCAGGATCTTTCGAGGCCCAGGAACAAACACAGCCTTATAAATTCAATCATGGAGTCTGGTCTAGTATCAAAGGTCTATATAATCTGAGGTGCTCAGGAGGTAGAGGCAGGAAGATCGTAAATTCAAGGTCAATTTAGGTATTAGAGTGAATTCAAGCCCACGCTGAGCAACTTCCTGGGGGCACTGTCTCAACATGTACGTATATTATAGGCTAAGGATATAACTCCATGGAAAAACACTTGTCTAGCATGTTTGAAGCTGTGAGTTTAATCTCTAGCTTAGAAATAACATAAAAAAGAAGAAATTCAAGTTGTGGATAATTTGACATGACCAGATAGCTCAGTGAGTAAGAGTACTTGCAGTAAAGACTGATGATCTGCATCCAATCCATGGGACTCACATGATGGAAAGAAAGACTCCTGAAATTTGTTCCCTGACCTCCATAGGCACACCATGGCGCACACATATGTGCATGTGTGCAAGCACACACACATACATACACACATGCATGTGTGCATACACAGACACACATATGTGAATACACATAATATTTTTTAAAAGAACAGGTAACTCATATATAATCAAGAACCAGTAGGTTATATGTTTCAAAACCAACCTGAATAGCACTGATATATGGTTTTGTTCTTTGTATTTTATTTAACTGTGGACAAGGACTTACACCTGGGGGCAACAAATGAATCCTTCCTTTGCAACCCAGAGCTCACTGTTCAGTTTGAATTTTATATATTTAGGAAGGAACACAGTTATAACCATGACAGCCAGGAGAGTATTGATAACCATTAAGGTTGGCTCAAAGAATAAAGAATTAATAATTTAAAACAAAAGATCAAATACACAGTGAGCTCCATGATACTACATGACAGAGGGAGATCTTGGCTCCTTTAGGGTCACAGTTAGTCCTGATTCCAGTATGGGACTACCGTGATCATAATACCCTTTTCCAAACCTCTGTAAAAATAAATATGGTACTCTAAGTAATCAACAGAGTTTGCAATAATTTTTTATTGATTCATAAGAGGATGGACATATAGGTGTCCCTCAGAGTCCTTAGGAGGCCTGACCATGTGAACTGGAAGAAACCATGCGTTACCCATGACTGCATGGGATTTGCTATCAAGTAGCTATAGTCAGGGCTTCTGTCCCTCCCTGTCACCCTGTCTCCGACTGAAGAGACAATGAGCTCTACAAGAAGGAACTGTCTTGCGGAGTGATGTGTGAGCCTCAGAAGACTTCATCATTCACTCGGAGATGTTGGCACAGAGTCAAGTTAGTTCTTATGTGACATTAAAAAGCTCACTTCAGTGAGGAAAACAAACAGATAAAGAACACCCGCTAATGACTTCAGAAGGCCAGAGAGCAGCTGAAGTATTGTTTTTTTTAATGCAATAGATTTTAAACGGCATTTCCAATAATGAATAAGTCACCCAATTACTGCACTCTTCGTATTCTGAACACCTGTCCCAGTGATTCGCAATCCCCAGAGTGACTTTTATTTTTAACAATATTTATTATCATGAGTGTTATCACATTAGACAAAATCAGCTGGAGATGGAGGCAGCTTTTGCTGCTGCTCTGATGGCATCCAGCCACAGTGGATAGAATGGTTTTGCTTCTGCCTTTGGGTACCACAGCTGCTCTGAGCTGCCATTACTGTCAGTCCCCAGCAGACAAGGAACATGATCTCAGAGCTGCCCTACAGAGTAAGATCATCCTAGGGGTTCCCCATAACTGTCACCTCAAAGGCTCCTAGAGAATTTCACAGAACACCTGCTGTGGACATGCCTAGGAAAAGCATCACTTAGCATTGGAAGACCAGTGCCCTGGGAAATTGGGCATTGTCATTGTCACATGGCTTTTCCTGTTTGCCCCAAGGAACTGCTAGAGAGATTTTATGAAGGCAAAGGGAGAATGACTCAGAAATGCCTTGCTACATCTCTGTTTCACTCCTAAGATGTGACCCAGAAATCAGGTAAAGGGTATTTATACAGTTTCTCCAATGTCCCTAGTGTTCAACTTGTCACTTGTCCTTATGAAGGATATAGTCGAAAAAGCAAGCTTGCACTAAGCATCTCGAGTACACTCTGTAAAACAGGATTCTTTCTCTTATTGAGGCAGTGTGCACTGAAGGCCTACTGTGCGCTTTATATTCAAGGTGAAACAGAAAGCCTGCAGTTAAAAAAATTCTGGTTCTAGTAGCCAGACAGAAATAGTTTTTTGTAGTAAATAGATAAGGATGACAATTCTAATAGTAAAGTCTTTGGTAAATATTGAGTTCTTTTAACTATAGATACCATATAACAAGAACACATGAGAAGCACCTTGCCTAAGGTCAGAGAGAGACTAAGTGTGCTTAAACTGAAATTGGAAGATGAGAAATTGGTTTCCTAGATGAAAGAACTTGAATACTGCCCTGGATAGTTTCCTACAAAGAAGAATGACAAGGAAGAAATAGCTACCACCATTTTCAGGTTTCCACTGTAGACTAGACAACGTGCCAAGTGTTTAAAACATGCCATACAGTTTAATGTTTAGAACTGCCCAGCCAGGAAGGCATGACTCCTAGGTGTGATCTTAGTTAAAAAGCAGAATTCAACACAAACATACAAGGGCAGACCCTAAGGCTACAGTGGCATAAACAGAGATGTGGGCATCGTCAGCTCTGTTTCTCCTGCTTGCACTGCTTCATTCTCTTTTTCTCTCTCTCTTCCTGACAGCCCTCTTCTTATCTCTACTATTCATGCTGAACAATTATTTTCATATGATGGAGTCAAAGAAGTCTGGCAGATCAGGCCTCTATCTCAAGGTCTTTACTGACAGGGCCATAGATTTCTTCCCCTATAAGAAATTTCACTGTAAAGGCATCTGTTGACTTGTTTCTACTGAATGCCTACCCCAAGAATAAACACCATGGGCATCTTAGGAGGTTGTAAAGTGACATTCTCTTCCATAAGTACCACAATTAGAGCCAGAGATACAATGAAAGAACTTAACAGCTAGTCTGATATGTTGCTAGAAAAGTAGATCTGAAGATGCCCTTTTAGGGGGTGAGAAGCTGGGCTAGAGAGTCAAAGCACTTTGTTTCAAATACCTCTCCCACTCATGAGAGAGCTGGCCAAGATGGGAAAGTATTTCGGATCTTTACGACTTATCATGAGCCCTTAGCCATATAGGAGCATCTCCATGTGATGAACTCCCTAGAAGTCCTCTGTTGTTGGGTCCTAATGGCTTCCTTGGGGGAGGGGGTGAGAGAGCATGGCATCATCACTGGGGTGAAAGCAGACTCATTTATTTAGCAATGGGGAGAACCTCATATACCCTTTTAGTACCCAGGTGTTCCAACCCATTGACAGCGTGTGGTCACCCCTCGTTGGCTAGGCATGATCAGGCCATCTGACAGCACCAGATTGGCTCATCTCTCAACCCCATAGACCTTAACTTCCTGCATATCCACCCTTTTTTATTTAATACATGGGTGCTCAGCAGGAGCCAGAGTTTTTTGTTCAGGCCTTGTTGACCCTGCCTTGGGAAGGCTCAGCAACTGGACTATGCCTGTCATCGCCTGTCCTGCCAAACAAGTTCTTACCTGTCATTGTTTACCAGCCCTTGAGGAGCATTCATTCCTGGAGAGCTGCCTGGGCAGGGGGACGGTAGCCTTTTGAATTACAGATAATTGATAACCTTCTGTGGAGGACTGCAAGGATGCCCAGGAGTCATTAATACCTGAAGAGTTGCCTTAGCTGCTGACCACTGCTGTCGGATACGCTGCAGGAGACATTTAGAGAAAATACGGATTAACAACAATACCCTGCCAATTAATGCATATGCAAACATCCAGGAGAGATTAAATAGCCTTTTTTGTATTATGCCGAACTTTTTCAAAAAAATGAAGAATCAAAGGTCATAACCTATGCCTTTAGTAAATCAATTTGTTTGTTGAGGCAATGGGGGAGGGATACATTCCCCATCCTGGGTTACTACCTCCTTGGTGGAAGCAGGCTGATCCATGGCCAAGTACACATCTCTTACTGGGACCAATACTGGCATCTTGGCAGTCTGAGGAAAAGCACAAGCATACCCTCGCCGACAGGTTAGTAACAGGGCTGGTAGCTGCCATTGGAGCTTGCCATCTCACCGTGAACAGGGGTGTGTTCCTTCACAGAGACACTCAGTGCTTGTAGGCCAGGCTGAGCCCCTTACCATCAAAACTGAGGGAGTTAATACGGAAAAGGACCTCTGTTAAGGCCAGATGAGGATCTCCCCTAGCCTCTGATGAGATTGTCCTAACCAATAGCTCATTAAGGGCTCTGCTGGTCCTCTCCACAATGGTTTGTCCCCTTTAGATTGCAAGGGATGCCAGTGGTATGAAAAATCTTCCAGGACACCAGAAACTTATTGAAATGTTGAGAGGCACAGGAAGTGTCATTATCAGTCTTAAGTGCCCAAGATACTCCCCTAACTACCATAGCCGACTTAAGGGCTTTAATTGCATTGATGGCTTTCTCCCCAGAAGTGGCAAGGGCATAAACCAAGGAAGAACAGATACCTAGCACCTTTGGAGCCAGGACGCTGGATACAAACACCATATCTGCTTTTGTTGAAATCTGAAAAGGCCAGGGTGGTGTGAGGGATGGGAGTGGAGGAAGAGACAGTACGGGACTGTGTCTATTGATAGTGTAGGGAGTCCTGCTAAGACCTTGTTTTTTGGCAAGTGATTGTCAATAGTTCTCCCCAACCATTTCCTGGAATGAGATAGAGTCTACCCAGGACTGGGTATTTTTTTTAAAGAAAAGGGGAAGACAAGCTTATCTGGCTCTTGTCCATATGTTCTCCATGTCAGTATTTGTGCCGAGGCCACACTGGAAGGATTGATGAAACATAGAGGTGACTTTGCACAGGTCAGAATGTGCTTGATGTATCCACAATAGGGGTCCAAATTCCATAATGGGCAGAAAAGATTTAATCCAATTAACCATACACATAATTATTGTAATTCTGAGAATAAGTGATGGGGAAACTGTCAACCAATCACATCTAATTAAGGCGTGGCTACCTGCAGCCAAGGAGGAAAAACTAGGAGAACCCAGGTGTGTACCCTCTCTGTGTGGAGCCCACCAAACAAATAGGAAGTCAGACCTCCCACTCTTGTAGCATGAGTTTCCCCTTATAATCATTAAAATACAATTGTTATTCTTTAGCTGGCCTGGTTATTTATCGTATCAATCTAATCAACAACACCTGGCTCTACAAATGAGTATAATTCCTTCACTTTCAATTTAAAAGAAAGGAGGTAGAACTGCTTAGCAATGGAAAAGCCTAAAAAGGCAAAGGAGGGTACCATTTGAACCTTGTCTGGCATCACCATCAGATGTAATGATTCAAGATCTTTTAACACTTTCATAGGATCACAATTTGTCAAAACTGTCTTTTCATGGATCTGAAAGTCATCAAAGAATACTCTATCATCAGTATTTAGGACAGCACCCATATCCTCCAGGATGTCTCTGCCCCCAGAAGTTTCTCTATGCCATAGAAAGATAGTGTGAATGACTCCCTTGTTGCTATCAAGGTCTTTCCAATGGACCGGATAGGTGGTAAGTTTTGAATGTTATTGGTCTCCTACTCCATTAATAGGAGACCGAGGTCTAAATTTCCAATAAGGGGAATTTTTGTTAATTGTCCATCAAGAAAGAAGGCCAGCATTGGGGAGCATGGAAAAACAGTCTGTGTCAAATAGATTTTTGGACTGCCAGAGCCTCCTCTTACTGGCGGGACTAAGAAGCACCCTTCCTGGAGTTGAAAGGGGCAGGAGCTTTGACAGGTTGTGATCTTCAATCCTTGGCCCAATGGAATCCCGTATCGCATCTGGAGCATCAGGTCCTAGGTTTCGCCTGGCAACAGTCACACCACAGGTGGCCTGGTTTTCCACATCCCCATCAAGATCTATCTACTTAACGGCTCTTGGGTGTATCATCTGCAAGGAGCTGCCTGTCTACAAGGAGGGTATCCAGAGAAGCCATAAGGGCAGCGATGGGACCATTAGTGGGGTCAAGATCCCTTGAGACCAGTAACCACTTATAAATGTCTTCATTGCCAACTGCTGTGACCATGCTGCAGGTGGGGGCATCAATCCCTTCCCAAACAAATTGTTTGATTAACATTTCCCTAGTGGGACCCAAGTCTTCTCTCCACTCCACTCCCTCATTGACACGTGTGAGAAAATCAGTAAAAAGTTCCGTTGGCTGTTGGATAAGACTGAGGAAGTAAGCTGAAGGTTCTCACAGGGTGCACGCCTTAAGAACTTTGAAGGCCACATCAGAAACCTGTTGGTAGTAGGCTTGACGGCCAATCTGTGCCTGATGGATGGGATGAACAGAGTTACCTTGTCCAGTGAGCATGTCAAGGGTCACTGGAATATTAATTAAGAGGTCCATTCCTGCTTGAGCTGCTGCTTGATCCTCATAAGCTGACTTCCAGCTGAGAAAGGCAGCTAGTTCAAGCACAGCTTTACCAGAGCAGAGGTGTAGACTTCTGCACTGGGGATGGACCTGACAGGCCGCAGCACGTATGGTCTCAACTGTGGCTGTGCTCTCCTTAGTGGGTTTCACGGGGCTTGAGCTGTCTATCTCCGCATCGCCAGATGTCACGGAGAGATGAGACGTAGAAGGGGTGGAGGTGATGGAGAGGTTCCCCATTCTGTAGAGGGAGATAGCAGGTGGGCACCAGTCACAGGGAAGATGGCAGTCAACAGGAGTGGAAAATTGTATCACACCTTCATGTTTTAAGCTTAGTGGGGGTGCTGGGCAAACTGAAACAGAAAAAAATGCATCTTCCTAACTGGACAAGCAGACAAACATGACAGACAGCACAAAAGAAGAAAAGGATGGGGGTCCCAATGCTTACTTGCCAAAGGGACAGAGAACACGCAACCTCAAGGGGCCTTCTCACGGAAATACACTATCTTGGGAGGCACCATTCAGTGCCGTGAGTGAGGAGAGGCAGACAACTAGAACCTGTTCTGGGTAAAACCAAAAAATTATAGTCACAGTGAAACAAAAGGGGGGGGGGGACTCTGACGAGTCCAGGTGAGTTCAAACCCTATACTAGAAATTCCTACCTTGGGTGCCAGATGTTGCTGGGTCTTAACGGCTTCCTTGGAGAGAAAGGATAAGACGGTGCATCATCAGTGACATAGACATCAGGGGTCAGGTGTAAGAAAATACTTTTATTTATTTTGAAACTTAGAATAATAAATGTTTATTTATTAATAATTTATAATTAATTATGAAATAATTTATTTATTAAATAAATAAGTAGACTTATTTATTTAGCATTGGGGCGAACCATATATACCCTCCCAGCACCCAGATCTTCTGATCTGTTGATATCTTGTGGTCTCTTCTCATTGGCTAGGTACAATCAGGACCTCTGACAGTGCCAGGCAGACTCCAGATTGGCTCACCTCTCAGCCTGGTAAAGTCCTCAAGAGTCTTAACTTCATAGAGTCCTCAAGGAGGAGATTAGGCTAACCTGCTTATTAAAGGAAGAAGGGGGACTGGGTAGGCAGTGAGGAAATAATCCATAGAGGGCTAGCTAGTAGGAGGCAAAATTATTAGGCCAGCATGATGATAGTCTGGGGGAGGAGGCCATTGTCAATGCAGTGGAGTGGTTTTTGTCTGGGTCAAAATAAACTGGCTGAAAGTTGAACTTCATAGAGGAGAGTTGGGTGATGTGGTCTTGGTACTCATCCCGTCATGCTGTTCTGTGACTAGCACCAAGCAGGCATGTGTGCTGCATTCCCTGCATTGCTCTGACCTCTGTGTGAACTGTTAGACTCTCAGATGAGTGGCACAAGGTCAGATCTTCCTCATTACACTGAGAAGTGCAATCCATTCCCGTTTCCATCAAGATCATAGTCTTAGCTGATGTGGTCTTCAGAGGTCAAGGCTCTCTCAGTCTGGAAATGGGATAAACCAGGATGCCTAGATGATCTACACCCAGTAGAGTCTATGACCAAGTCACAGGCTGCAGTTCAGTCACAGTTCAGGTGGGTAAAGTGAAATTCCAGGACATGGGGCAACAGGGAGACAATTCTCTTCTCTGAAGTCCATGGTCATACACATTTCAGATCCTTCTTAGCCTGACATTAATCACTTCGTCTAGGGACTTCTGTGTCAATCTCCATCAACTCCCTCCTCCTTTTGTTCTGGACTCTGGCTGTCTTCACTAACTACTGCTCTGTGTTGCCTTCATCATTTCCCTCTCCCCTATCCTTTCCGTCTGGTTTCACCTCCAGCTTCCAAGAGGGCTGGGGTGCTAGGGTTGTGGTCAGCCTCTTTCTGTGAATTTAACTCTCTGTACACAATCACCTCAGGCACTCAGCAGGAATTCTCAGATTCTCCTGGTCACTCTGACCCCCCCCTTCCTAGCCATTCCTTTTATAAGCGTCCAGATTTGCACCTCTGCTTTAGAAGAGAGCACTTCACTTACTAAGTCCCCAACTCATAGGCTGTGAGTGCATGTGTACCTGCATGAACTTGAGCATGTGTGTGCATGTTTGTGTGCTCATATGTGAATGAGGGTGCTTATGTGTGAGCTCACTCCTATATATGTTCATATGTTCGATATGTGTGTGTACTCACGAATATGCATAGCTTAGTGGGATTAAGGACTCAAGCTTTAGAATAAAACACATTGGCATTGAGAAGATGGAAGAGGCTGGATGGCTTTTCTCACCTTGTCCTTCCCTGTGTCTTTTGTTTGGGAATAGGTTATAAGTCCTTTCTGTGTAAGGTGCCTTTCTTTTCATAGAGGGAAGGGAGAAGAATGTGAACAAACAGGTCTGTTTCCATTCCCTCCCAGTTCATTGGCATTAGATCATTTCCCTTGTTCAACAATACCGTCCCATTCTTCATCAATCCTTAGTAACTCTATTACATTGGGTCTTAGGTCTTGAAGCCTCTCCTATATATAAAACTTACGTTGAATACATTCAAATGCACTCCTACCAATCTGTCTTTTGTCGTAGGGTCCCATATGGAAAAAGATATTTTCTTTTCCTGGTGGCCTATATAAAGTGTGTGTATGTGTGTGTGTGTGTGTGAATTTATAGTAGTGTTACATGCGATAAGTTCATCACAAATAGAAAATATTTTAAGCAGAAAATTTATTTACTACACTTACCCTACCAAGCATAACAGCTCAGCAGAGCCTACATCGGAAGTGCTCAGAACATTTATATTAGCCTGCAGTTCTCATAAAGTGTTGACTGTCCCTTACCATTTGTTGAGTACTGTCGTGACAGTAAACATGAAGTGGCTGGGAGGGTGTGCTTTCGTGATGCTTATACAGTCAAAATATTGCATCATCCTAAGTCAGAGGCTGTTTGCTCTACCTATTCCTCTTCAGATATGTGAGGTAGATGAAGAGAAAGATTGGACAAGGTAAAGAGTATCAGTCTTAATATTTGACAGTCTTTCAGGTAGTAAATTTGATCTGGGATAAAATGTGTAATGTTGGAATACTTCTCATCTGGAAAATGGGAATAATAATGTATGGTTTGGAAGGTTCTGGAAAGAATTTATGAGACGAGGTAAGACAGCATAGTCTCAATGCCATTTTAATTGTTAAAAGCAAAAAAAAAAAAAAAGGAAGAGTAGACCTCTCACACAAAATAATTTCACAACCAATGAGAAATTAAAGACAAGACGAATATACCAAATAGAAATGTAGTCACTGTGTGTGTGTGCGTTAGATTTTGTGACAAAGCACTCACTCATGAGACGTCACTCAGACCCATGAGCCTAAGAAGAGCTCGAGCAAGCTACATCCTCATCTCCTTTTCTGTGCTGCTAAGGACACCTGTGACCGGCTAGCTAGCAGTGCAATACAGTGGCTCCCACTTCACTCCAAGAATCGGAGGTAGGGCCAACCTTGGCCATCTGCCACCCACAGTCAGTCTAGCATATGGAAGTGAGCTGAGGTCCAGAGTGGTCACTCACCGGGTTCACAGTGGTGCAGCCATGTACCAATTGGCTCAGAAAGGCTGTTCTTAAACCTGATGTAAGACTCTTGTTCCTTCACATATTGTCACAACAGCTCCCAACTCATCTGATATAACTGAGACTGATATTGTTTAATTATGAAATACCCCAACAGGCTCAGACATTGAAGGTTTTGCCCCCACTGGGTAGCTTTATTGAAAGGCGTTGCAAACCTGAGTTGATAGGGCCTCACTAGAAAAAGTGGGACACTGGGAGAATTGTCCTGGGGGTAAGCCTTGCTCTGGCTCTTTTCTATCTTTTGTTTTGTTTTATTTTGCTTTTTCTTGAGACATGGTTTCTCTGTAGCTTTGGAGCCTATCCTGGAACTAGCTCTTGTAGACCAGGCTGGCAGAACTCACAGAGATCCACCTGCCTCTGCCTCCTGAGTGCTGGGATTAAAGGCATGTGCCACTACCACCTGGATTTTCCTATCTTTTTAATTCCTTGACACAACAAAACAGTTTCCCTTTTTCACATGGCCCTGCTGCCACATTTGGTTCTCTCAAATTAATAGAACATGAAGTCAATCCACTCATGGGTTAAATTTCTGAAGATGTAAGCCAAAGAAGTCCTTCCTCTCTTAGGTATTACACACACACACACACACACACACATACACACACACACACACACACACACACACCACAAAAAAGGAAGAAAGAAAGGGAGGGAAGGAGGGAGGGAGAGAGAGAAAAGAAAAATCTAATACAGGGGTGTCCTAAGTTTTTATTGCTGTAAAGAGACACCATGAGCGCTGACCACATCAACTCTTATAAAAAAAATTTAATTGGGATGGCTCACTTATAGTTTCAGAAGTTCAGTCCATTGTCATCATGAATGGGAACATGGCAGTGTGCAGACAGATGTGGTGCTGGAGCTGATAGTGCTAGGTCTTGCAGGCAGCAGGAATCAACTGACTGTCACACTGAGTGAAGTTTGAGAAAAAGACCTCAAAGCCTGCCCCCATAGTGACACTCTTCCTCAAACAGGACCACACCTACTCCGACAAGACCACACCCCCTAATAGTGCCACTCCCTTTGGAGGCCATTTTCATTCAAACCACCATTGGGAGTCAAGGCAAAAGGGAGATGCGGAGGTCAGAAACGCTTGGCTCCAGTGCCACAGCATGACCCACTGAGAGCTGAAAAAGAAGCCAGCCTACTAGCCTGGCTTCTAGAATCTTCTGTTAGTAAGTAATGGGGTTCAGGTCTCAGAGACTCTTAGGCCATCCTCCCTGGGAGCTAGCACCCCTCAAAAATGTTTAATTAAGATGCTCCCACCTTCCTAAAAATAGGAAAGAAAAATCAATAAGCACTAAGTGGTTAGAATCCTTGGATCAAAGAGGTTTTAAATATGGCTAGCTTTGGCGTTAGCCCTGCTCTTTCTTTCTCTATCCATGAGCAAAGGATGTGAGGAGCAAGGCTCTTTAGGAATGAGGCAACGCTGTGTTCTAAATGCGTCATGCGGACAATTGCACGGTGTCTCACAGCAGGAGTGGCCTCATCTGTTCCACGTGGAGGCTAACAGTTGGATTTGTCGTTTAGAGGCAGTACAAAACCTACTTCTCAGCCTTCGCTGTTATTCACGGTGCTGGGCTATATTTGCTAAGCTTAGAAATTTGGGATGAGGAGGGAGTATGGGACCAATTAGCATAATTGATTCTGACAATCCGAGCCTTAGGGTCTTCGCACGTGCTCCCTCTGCCTGGAACGATTTCCCCCCATATGGGCTGGCGAGCCTCCTCTGCTGCCTAGCTCTTGACTCATCCCTTTCTCAGCAAAGCTCTCCTGATCCAAACTCAGCGTTCCCCTCACGTGGCACCCTCTTATCAGTGTCCTCTGCTCCCTGTGTGGTTCCCCTTCTCACTGACCACTTCCTAGAACAGCAGAGCCTTCGTTGGTTTGACTTGCTTGTTGTTGGCGACTCTCTTAAATATATAAGACAGGGCTGTAATAGACTCCAGGCCCCTGGAATAGTGCTTGGTGTTTAGAAGGAGCTCTGTAAATATTTAATAGAGAATGGCCTTTACAGGAAACCCCGGGACTTGGGTTCCAGCTCTGCCACTCAGCTACTCTTAGACTTGGGCAAAGCATTATTTCCCCTGCATGGGCCCTAGTATCTTCATCTATAAAATGGGGGAGACAGTCACAGTCAAGTTTGGCAGAGCTGTGAAGATAACTAAATGTGCTACATGTATTTAGGTCAGCATTTGATGCATGCTGTGTGCTTTGTAAGTGTTTGTGAAGACGGTTATTGTTGACAATAATACCCAACAATGGCTGAGTACCTACTATGTGATTGGAACCATTTCTTTCTTTCTTTTTTTCAAGACAGGGTTTCTCTGTGGCTTTGGAGCCTGTCCTGGAACTAGCTCTCGTAGACCAGGCTGGCCTCAAACTCACAGAGATCCGCCTGCCTCTGCTTCCCGAGTGCTGGGATTAAAGGGTTGCACCACCACCGCCCAGCAAATTGGAACAATTTCATGCACATGGAAGGTGGCCGTATGCTTACTACTGGGCACATGTTAACTATATGATAAATATTAGTGAGTACTCTATATCTTTTAATGCATAAAACCACGTAGCATGGTAATAGATGCGATTTGCTGTGGTTAAGCCTGGCAAGGTTATTTAACTTTCTCAAATGCAGCCTGCTGGTAAGGCTTAAATTCACAGAGCCATTCCAAGACCCACAGGACAAAGTGTCTGAAATGGAGTTACCAACTTGGATTCCATTCCAAAAGTGCAGGTGGTATGTGCTTATGGGCCAATCTTTTCCTGCCTAGTTTTCTGTTTCGGTGTCTGTAAGAGAAAACCATGGGGCTCTTTGGAAATCCACCTCCCACGCAAAGTTCAAATTCAATCCGAGCCTCGTCTCTCTTTTATAAGGATGAGTAACATGCAATTTATCATATGGGTTCTGTTGATTGAAATTGTTTAAATTGGCTCCAAACAGACACTGTAAATACAGAGCGCAACACTTCTGCGCCGACCTGGTTTGGGAACTGAGGCTGTGACTTTCTCCCTGAGGGCTTTGCATCTATTTGCTGTCCTGTAAAAGCAGACTGCCTCCTCTACCTTCTGCAGTGCGCCGTGTGTGCTGCAGATAGAGGCGTGTTGAGTCCTCTCACCCAGCCTAAGCTGAAGGGGCTGGGCCAGAACAGTTTAGCCTAGCCCTGCCGGCCAGTGGAAGGAAAGGGAAGCCATGGCTTGCACCTTCTTGGCACTTCCAAGCCCAGATGAATTGCAGATCTGAGAACAGAAGGTGGGGGGCAGTCAGGTGAGTGATGACATTCAGTTTTAGCTGGAACTCCCACTTTCAGGGATGTTCCCAAACAGTGGCCACTGTAAAGCTTGGGTTTGGTTTTGCTTCATGGCCCCAGATCCCCTCTTGCCCCACCAAGGGCTAGATAGAACTCCCAGAGGGCACTGTTGAAGCTGAGAAGATGGATGGTGTTCAGGATTTGTAGCCAACAGTCTAGAGCAGACTCCAGCAGGTATTGCGGAGAGAACTCAAGAGCAGCGTCTTCTAGGGAGTCAGTCCCACCGAAATAGGCATCCCCCTGCTCCTGACCCCCCCATCACACTCAGCACTGACACTCCCCTCCCCCATGTTAGACTCAGCAAAGCAGGAACTGTTGAGTGGTTTGATTGGACAAATCACCCTAGGGACGTCAGAGAACTGGACAGCAGAGAGCAGAGCTTCCATTACTGTGCTTAGTGCTGGACGTACTGGAAAGGAGCCATGTTGGGATTACAGAAGGGAAGTGGGAACAGTGAACCATAGCATTTAAGGGATGAGAAAAAAGAGGGGATGAAGGGGATGAAAGGGGGTGGCCTGAGAATAAAAGGCATAAGAAGGAACAGGAAGGAGGGAAATGGTCGCACTGACTGGATGGTGGAAATGAGCAACTTTGTGGCTCCTCACAGTGGCAGGGCAGACATAGGCCTCGGCTCCTTGCATTGCTCACTGCTGCCCCCATGTGTCAGGAGCAAGGTTGACCGCTCTGACACCAGGGCCCAGGCGGGGGTAGACTGTAGGTCTCTGCAGGAATTTGACTTCCTGCCGCCACATAAACCCTGCAGTCCGCTTCCTCTTTCTTCCCTTCCTTCCCCACTTTTACTTAAACACCGGAATTCGGAGCCCTTCTTTTGGGACACGCAGTCCACTTTTCTCCTGAGGCGATCTACTTGAATAGCAAATATAAGGCTATGTACCATGACTCTAGCCCACCTTTCTTAGTTTATCTGGGCCTTTGTAACTATAACACTTGCTAATCAATGAAGAACAAGACTTCTGGAGCAGGAGAGGCAGATACCTTTCCCTTTTCCTGGGGAAAGAGCAGGCACAGCCAGGGGTCAAGGATGAAAGTGACCAAGGCATCCTAACAGGCTAACAAAGACGCCTTAGGAAATAAACAAGCTTGTTAGGCGACGGAAGAGCCATGTCAGCTGGTAGAGATGCCCAGCAGCATGAGAGACCACGTGGAGTCCCCAAAAGGAAACTTGGGGGTCCAATCAATCGCTGGTGCAGAGCAGCACTCTAGCTTTCTCCCTTCCCTGTAGATGTGAAGCCAGCTTCCCTCCCGCCACCCACTTCCTGGCTGCATGGGATGGAATCTCAGAGCTCCAAATGGCTTTTTATTTGTTTGTTAGAGAGTACTTAGCCATTCTGACAAATTTCTTGGTGTATGACGATGTATCAGTGAAGAGAAGAACATATGGATTTCCTGTCCGTCTTGCTAAAAAATATTCCTCTACAATAGCAAGCAGTAAAATGAACAATACATTATAGTGAGGTATAGCATTGCGCCGAGGGGACACTACCATCCCTCAGTTGTCCCTTTGTTCTTCCTTGTTTATTTCAAGGAAGGAGCTAGAGAAACACTGATTAGAAACCAAGAGTGGATCTCAAGGGCCACAATGGAGACAAATTTTCAAGGGAGAGAAGGAAGAGGAAGCAGAAATGGGAGATGTACACCTTCTAACAGCAATCGTTATTGAATTTAAATGTTGGAATTAGATTCTTTGTCAATATTTTTATAATTAGAGTTTTGTTTTGTTTGAATAAAGAGTAGAGGCACTGTGCAGAAAGCAAGGAGTGAGGCTAAAGATATATTTGGTTTTGCTCATTATATTAGGATCATTTTCTGTTTGGGGCCAAAAAGATTCTGCTTGGAGAGTGGAGAGGATGTCAGAATGGGAGGTTTTATGTATTCTCCAAGCAAAGCAAAACCAGAATTAGAAAATATAGAATAATCAGATTCGGTTTAACGCCTTCCCTTGCATGTGGGGCGATTACCCATAAGCCACTTAAGCTGAAGTCTCAAGGGCCACGGTTGGTCCCATTTCTATTAAAATCTTTCCTAACGGGAGTGCACAACACTTCTTCTTTCTTTCTCTTTCTTTTCTTTTTTTAGAGGAAAAAGAAAAGACTGGTGGTGGTCTTAGTGTAGCTCTAAATGACGCCAGATCTTCTAATCCCTCGATGATGCAGTATGTTTGCCGTCTAATTTCAGCCGAAACACCCTAAACTGAAAATAAAGTGCTGCTTAATAGGCATGCAAAGATGTCATTTCATTTCGCTGGGTGTTCTGGTAGCAACTACTAATTATTTAAATGTATTTTTTCCTGTAATTATTTGAAACAGACTATTCAGAGCTCCTCCATTAACTTCAGAAATATTTCGGTGTCCTACAGAAACCCAATAGTATAAATTTAAACAGCTCTTCCCCTCCTTTCTTCAACGGACTGGGAATACAGCTGGCAGAGGTGGAGGGAGGAAGCATATCATGTGCAAATGGAAACAACTTAAAAAAAAAGAAGAAGCAGCAGCGAAATCTTACCCAAGTCCTACGCTTATACTTCTGGGTTCTTCTTGTTGCGTTCAGTTGTTTCCTGACCTGATGCACAGGTTACAGAATGCGTCCCCTGATACTACTTGGACCTACTGCCAAATGGTGAGAGGCTGGGGAGCCAATAGAGACAGGGTGGACACGGGGAACAGAGCTGACTGAAGAAGGCAGAACAGAGGGATCCTATCACATTCCAAGACTGACTTCAAGTTCCCGCTGACTTCATTTAGAATAACAAGAAGGGACCCAGGAACCCTTGACCTCCCCAGTTACTTAAAAGAATTCATACGATGACAGTCTCTCCAGCTAATGTTTACTATTCAAACATTCAGAAGGTTTTAAAATGCAGAACTGGAGCTCAGGGTAAATGATCACACTAAAGTCCTTGAACTCTAAAGACTTCATTCCTAGGCTGGAACAGCATTTACAGCAATGGATTAGAAAGCTTTTTTCCCCTTCTTCTATCACTATAATGAAACACCTGGATACCTGGCACAGGATACTTTTGGAGTTTAAAGAGTACTTATGAGGTAGAGTTTCCTTTCCAAGTCATGGAGTTTCATGTCCAAGTTTGAGTGAATCCCATTGCGTTTGACACGAAACATCACCGCAGGGGTGCACACTGGAGCAAATGGGAAGAGAGACAGAGAAGGCTAGAGAGCAAGAGAGAGAGAGAAAGAGAACAAGAAGAGAGAGAAATAACCTCTCAATGGCTAACCTCTCCAAGGCCTTCAGCACCTATCACCACCATCATTCTGAGTGCCAGACATTTGTGTACAGATCTTTGGGGGACCCACTCAAAGCAAGGGGTTCATCCTTTTTTATCAGATGAGCCCTTTCTTTCTAATGGACACATCCCAGCAATCACTTCAACAACCACATAGAAGCAAAGAGAACTGAGCCTTGACACTTGTGCAGAGTGCCACAATGCATGCCACATCCAAAGAACAGCAGAACAGAGAGAAATCAACCATCTAGCTTTGTCACTTAACCATTGAGTGGTATGTCCTTATGAGCAAGACCTTTTCCTATAGCAAGAACAAGGCAGGATGGTAGCAGGTAAGCCCATGTGTGGGTGCTTGGCTGTCAACCATGGCATTAATTATCCATGGGTCTGTAGGCCTTTGTTAGAGCTGTAGCAAGCACAGCTAAGACTTAAAGACTAGCCATTTGATGTTACCTACACTTGCTTTCACCTACTCTGACACACATGAAAATTACTAAGGGATTTTGGAATCTACAACTCAATTCCCTTGGAAAGCGCAGCTTTAAGGAGTAATTCCAGGTACACACGAGACTCTATGATAACTCCCCTCTCCCTAGAATCTCTCTCCAGTCCTGCCTTCCTTCCCACCCTGTACTCTAAACTTATCCTTAATAAGTCCCTCACGTATAACAAAAATAATGAAAGAAGTGAAACATGTTTCTGTGTAACTTTTTTTCTAACACCGAGCTGCATGACAGAGATCAAGGGACAGGCATGAACACACACAGAGAGAAGCTGTGTAGTCTGTATTCTGTAACTAAGGAGTCACAAATTCCCTACGTAGATATTTCATCTCCCCATTTCATATTATTAAGAATTCCTAAAACAAAAATCTCAATTAGATTCAGATTATCTACTTAATGCTTGTTTGATAATACCAAGTAATGACTACTGATAAAAGAAGACTTTCAGGTAGAAGAAATTCAAGGTGGGTGACTCCATTGCTTTCAGTGTCTAAGAAGGGTGGCACATATTGTATGCTGTAGTTAGAATTCATGCTGGGGAAAAATATCCATATGCCAAGAAGGATGGAGGGAGATATCTATAGACAGACAGACAGATAAATATACAGAGGGAGATATCTATAAATAGACAGACAGAAAGAAAGACAAAAGACAGACAGACAGGTAAAATATGCCAAAAGTCCAAGAGCCAGGTTTGAGCATCATATAAACTATAACCCATAGTACTTAGGACAGGATCTGGGTGTGCAGATGATTGATGGAGAGATGTCTCCAGCAGACCTTAATGCAGGCTCCTTAAAGACCAGGGTGGGTTTTTTATCATTGGGGATCATTTGGTTATATCTCTAATGCACATTTTTTGGCAGAGGCCTCTTGTTCATTTCCTGGATGCCTAGACCTGAAATAATCACACAAAAACTATATTATTACAACACTGCTTGGCCTATTAGCTCTCGTTTCTTATTGGCTAGCTCTTATATCTTAAATTAACCCATTCCTATTATTTTATATTTTACCACGAGCATGGGCATCTTTCTCCTCCAGTGGCTATATGGCGACCCTCTGACTCCACCTACTTTCTCCCCGAATTCAGTTTAGTTTTCCTACCTAGCTCTATTTTTCCCTTTCAGAGGCCCAAGAAGCTTCTTTATTCATTAACCAATAAAAGCAACCCATATACAGAAGGACTTCCCACATCACATATTGACTGATAGAACTGATATGTGAAATATTGCTATTCACAGATATCCTTATGGTCTAAATCCTTGAGTATCTATGAGTATTTGACCTCTCAAACACCATGCACATCATTTAATAATGAGGAAACAGACAGGAAGATGAAATGAAGTCCTCCTGAGCTCCCAGGTTCCTATGTGTGACTGCTTAATGGTGCTTTAATTTTTGATCAGCCTCTGTGTTAAGACTTTGATGTCCAACTAGCTCGCCATATTTCTCATACTCATTACCATTTCTCTATTGGTTACTGTCCTTTTTAATTGACTTATTCTTCATTCTCTGCAATCATTACTGTAGGTGGTTGTTTTTACTCTAAGCTCTTTGGTTCTATTGGGGACCCACCACTCAGCAACCAAATAAATCACACAGAGCCTTAAATGCCCAGCCTTAGCTTGGCTTGTTGCTAACCATATTTGCTTAAATTATCGTGTCTACCTTTTGCCTCTGGGATTTTTCCTGTTCTTATTTCTGTCTATCTTACTTTCACTCTTACTCCATGGCTGGCTGTGTGGTTGGGTCATTGGCCCCTAGAGACCTCTTCCTTCTTTTGCTCCTTGATCCTTTCTTTCCAGATTTCTCTTTCTATTTATTCTCTCTGCCTGCCAGTCCTGCCTATCCTTTCTCCTGCCTTGTATTGGCTGCTCAGTTCTTTATTAGACCAACCAGGTATTTTAGACAGGCAAAGTAACACAGCTTCACAGAGCTAAAAAAAAAAGCAACATAAAAGAATTCAAAACATCTTTGCATCATTAAACAAATGTATCACATCTTAAAATAATATTCTACAACTCATTACTCAAACTAAAAACTTCCTAGTCTTGACTCCCTTTTCTCCTTCATAGTCAATCAACCACAAGACATTTTCTTGTTCAGTTAGAGTTCATAGATCTCTTCTCCTGCTTATAAAACATTTGTCTCCTATTTGCTTTCGTACATGGCATGTGGCTGGTCTTCTCAAATCTGTCCTCTATATAGATAACATGTAAATTCAGAACTATCATAGTTTTCTTTAACTGTCAACTCAACACAGCCTAGAATCAGTCGAGACATGAGTCATAATTTCAGGGTCACCTAGGCTAAATTGGCATGACTTCAAGGAATCCCTGTTCCTAACTGTTAACTAACATAGAAGACACCAGTCCATGGTGGGCAGCAGCATTTTCTGGGAGATGGTTCTGGGTTGTAACAGAAAGAGTGAGCCAGTGAGCAGTTTTCTTCCAATGTTTCTGTCTCAAGTTCCTGCTTAAGTTCCTACCCTGCCTTCCCTCAATCACAGATTGATACCCATAAGTTGGAATAAGCCCTTTCTTTCCTTAAGTTGCTCTTGGTCAGAGGGTTTTATTACAACAGAAGAAAACTAAACAAGAACCTTGACAGCTCAGTTTCCATGTAAAACAATCCACGATTCCTCATATCCTTCAACATAGGTTGCTGGGAAGTCTTCATTGAAAATGTCTGTTTCTTTGTCCTGTGACAATTCCTCGAAGAAGGACAAGCCAGCCCAGCCTCAGCCTTCTATAATGAAATGTTTCAAAGTCTCTGAGTTGTAGAATAAAATGGTCTGGACATAGCAATGAAGGTCTTTGACCTGGCCTTGGCCTGTCTCTCAAATATTATTCTTTGAAGCACTGATAAACCATTGGATATTATTTTTCTATATTTGTTTTACAGGTTAGAGAACCAAACCATAATTAAACGTACTCTATGAGCTATAATAAGCATGTGGGGGTGTGGTAAGAACTCAAAGTCCACATTCCTCATGTCAGCAAGGCACTGCCCAGAGCCTCCCTGGATGAGTATCACTGAGCAGTACCTAGATTGCACTCCATTTGGAAAGAGAAAATCAGAACATTTAATCCTGGCCCCTGGAGAATCCAAATAGAAACACTTAAGTATCTTTAAATGCACTCAAATAAAAACGTGCAATTAATTAATTCAGCTCTAGGAAGGATGGGATACCAATCTATAAAATATTGACCTTACATGTTTGTAAGGACTTAGATAATGCATGTGGAGGACTCTGTAATATCGAATTCTGAGTACAGCTCAGGTAACATAAACAAGTCACCTAACTGGGGACTGGGGAGTACCCTGAGTACCTGCCTTTTAAAAGATGGCTACTGGCTCATAGGCTGTGTCTGAGACTCAAAAGGCAGATATCTACTGTCACCAATACTTTTGATTATTCAGAAGATACCCTCTTATTTTGCTGGTCAGAAATATAGTTCAGTTGTTGGAGTGTTGGGTTCTATCTTTAGCATTATATAAAATTGAATGTAGTGGCCCACACCTGTAATCCCAGCACTGGGGAGGTAGGGGAAGGAAGATCAGAATTTTAGGCCATTTATGGACACATAGCTAGTTGGAGGGAAGCCTGGACTACCCGGGACCTTGTCTTTAAAAACCAAATAAAAATCTTCTTGTATTTAAATATCGATTTGTTTTATTACTTCATGGATCAAACCAAACCTAAGAATCTTGCAAAAAAATTTGCCTTCCAGGTTGAAACCTGTACCTCATTATATATAGCCTTTAGGCTGGCAGCATGGAACCCCCAGGATAAACCATCTAAGGGCAAAGGCATTCGGAATGGGGGCAGACATCTCCTCCTGTGATGCAGTTTTTGGGTATCCAGAAGGCGACTTAGGATGGTCTGTAGACAGGACTCAAGGATGATGGGTGAGAGCCATCAAGCAGGCAGAAAATGAGAGGAATCGGAATCAATCTGCGCTCTGCAGTCAACGTCCTCAATCAAGGGAGAAAACAATAAAGAGGAGTTTCAATCAATGAGCTCCGAGTGGTTTGTTTGGGACCCTAGCTCTGAGAGGGAGGCACGTAAAATGCTGCTGATATCTTCGCCAGGCACTTTAGTCTGTGCCATTCCTGCGGAAAACAACATATAACACTATCACTTGGCCCGAGCTCTGTGAAGGGCTCACAAATTGGACCTTGTCACTTCGAACCTCTCATGACTTCCTAGGCTATGCTCAAGGAGATAAAAGCTAAACTCAAATATTTCAGCAGATAACCAGAAACTATAATCTTTTTCAACAGAATAAAATAGAAATAGGAGCACTAAGAAAATAAATCACAGCAAAACTTCCTTCCCCTGAATTTCTTTTACCCAGCATGCCCCACACCAATAGTTACAATTCCTTCTTTCTCGTTATTCGGACTGAAGGTATCTCTCCCCTCTCCCCTCTCACTTCCTCTCCCCTTTCCCATACCACACCTTCCCTTTCCCGTACCACACCTTCCCTTTCCCTTCTCCCCTCTGCCACCTCACTTCACGCAAGACCTCAGGAAGTTGTCTTGGGTCTACCTTCAAAATGAGTTCACAGTCTAACTACACCGCCATCTGCTCTGCCCTTAGCCTCCCTCGGGCCAACATCTCTCACTTGGATTACTGCAGCTCTGCTAATTCTGCTTCTACCAGGCTTTCTTATGGCAGTGAGACCAGGTTTCAGTAATTCTGCAGAAATAAGTAGAAGCAGTCTCTCAGTGTCTTAACCAGGATTACGGCTTCACTATCACATTCAACATAGGCTAGCAGAGTCAATCCACTTTGCCAACAGACTCAGATTGACGGAGCCACCCCATTGGCTGTCACATGCTGAGGGCAAATTGTCCACAGAGCCGTAAAGCTTTGACGTGAAAGTGGATTGCATCACTCGCATACATGTTACATTGACCGAGACAGTCACATGACTGGAACAGGCATTAGAAACTGCTTTTGCCTATAAAGAACGACTCCTTTCTTGGGTCCACTAGGCAACAGAAAACAGAAAGAAAGCCTGGCATCTTTGCCTTCGTATTGTATTTGACTCCTTTTACCCTGGGTCATTAGCATACTGTTCCATGTGGGCGTGTCAATCACTCAAGAAGTGTTTATCCATTAAAAAAAATGGTGATCTCTAACCCACCTCATTCCCTTCAAGGCTAAAGTCACCAAGATAAGAGTAACTGAGACATCCTACTGATAACTTTTACAATTTCCCTTTTTTTTTTTTTTGGTTTTTCGAGACAGGGTTTCTCTGTGGCTTTGGAGCCTGTCCTGGAACTAGCTCTTGTAGACCAGGCTGGCCTCGAACTCACAGAGATTCGCCTGCCTCTGCCTCCCGTGTGCTGGGATTAAAGGCGTGTGCCAATTTTCCATTTCAGATCCTCCCAAATGACCTAAACGTTTCCTATCAGCCTCCTAAAACATGCACACCTTGGATTCCTGGAAAAGCTACACTTGGAAGGATAAACAACCTCTTCCCACTCAGAACAAGGCAATTCTCCAGAAGACTAGGCTGGGCCTGCAGCAGGAACAGTCTTCCCGTGAGAACCAGCCTGTCTGTCAAGCTCTCTCCTGAGCTAGAACACAGACCAAGGTCAACCAGACTACGCCTTGACCTTGATGGGGAAGGGTTATTTATGATTATCTTTCCTCCCAGCTCCAATGTATCTTCTGTTGGAAACTAAATCTCCTGTTGCAGCCCTACAGATGAATTCAGGGTCACTAAACCCTTTGATCTCTTTCTCTTTCTGATGTGGATATTGGTTAAATATCAATTCTCTGCTTTTCACTATTACTTGTCTCTTTAATTAATGTATTGAGAACAGGTAGCTGATGCCCAACAAGTCAGACACATTCTCCTTTCAGGCCTGTGCACTGCCTGTTCTCTCTCAGAACCCTTTACTAGATACATGTGTGACTCATTCTTTCACCTCCTTTGAGTTTTTGTTTAAATGTCGCTGTCTTTAAGAGTGCATACACATATCCCCACCTCTGACAAGAGGCTCCACAGTTTTCTTACTTCATTCTGTTGAGGAGTTCTCTTAATATCTCAGAACCTCAACATCCTCCCTTGCAAGATTAGGATGACAGTACTGACCTTGCTGGCTTGCTGAAAAGATTAAACAAGAAAACAAATAAGCACTTTTGGCATTTCTAGCTGGTATTCCATATGAGGCTGGTCCCTCTTGCTTATTCCTGTGCCTAAAATCACAAATGTTCATTCAGTGCTTCTTTGGAAAAATCCCAAAATCAAAGTGGAGTCCTGGAAAGAATCTTTAAATCTACTTCCCAAAAGTATCTTCAGATCTTTGTTGATGCTAAGTAAAACAAAACCAAATAGAAACAAAACACTGAAGATCTATGCTCACACAAGATGTGGGGAAAGTTTCCCTGACTTATGGTCACTTTGTGGGGACTCAGAACAAACATTAACACATTAAACGCCCTGAGGATTCTTATAGTAGAGAAACCCACTCAACTGTATTTAACCCAGCATCCCCCAAACTTAACTGACCAAAGAATCATGTTTTCTTTTTAATTTTCCTTCATGCTAATGTTTATTACTATCCCATAGAAACTAATGTTCTGAGAAACCCAAGTTGGGAAATGCTGATCTGGCCTAAACCTCAGATTTAATTGGGGACTAAATCATTGACCAGAGAGGTTAAGTACTCAGCCTGCTGCTAAACAGAGAGAGGGACAATGAGATGAGAATTTGACTGGCTTCCCGCATGTCGGGTTCCCCATGTCTCACTTTATTCTTGATGAATAAAGGCAAACCCCACTCAGGAGAAAAATACTTTCTCTTATTACCCAACAGTGCCAGGCTCCCACTTTCTACCCTGGCTCGGGACTCTGCGTTCTCAACATTTTGCCCTCTTATTTTGCTCCTGCAGAGAGAAATGTTCTCTCTTATCCCCACTCTCTCTATCGAGGTTAGATTCAAGGTGCAGAAAAAAAAAACCTGAGGAAGACTGTCTAGATAGACCTGTTAGGTATTATTTATGAGTGCTTGGTGTTTAACTATACTCTATGTCTAAATGAGGGGGAAATTGCTCTATAAATAACAGCAATAATCACCCTGGACTTTGTCATACAGGGAGTTCATAGACTGAAGGTTGCTGACAAACGAGCTACTGATCCCTAGACCTCTGCTGCCCGTGGTGCTCCCTGCACCCTGGGTGACCTGCCACACATTCATGCATTCTTCATCATTTTTCTGACATTCTGTACAATGTGATGTGACAGCTGGGTCTAGTCTTGGGATTCAAGTTCTCACAGGAGATAGATGGGCTGGGTCAGAGGTTGCACATATGTGTGGAAAACACAGCTCCTGGCCTGGTCACAGGTTATTCTTTTGTCAGTACACACTCAATTAGAGGACCAAGGATGGGAGACATCTAGATATGTGCCATTATTTATAGCTACGGAGTTCGTGTATTTCAATGATATCTTTTAATCTTAGATGATGTGATACCAGGTGCAAAATAGCATCTCTAGATGACCTGGTCTTTATGTGGTTCTCATTAATTATCCTTTTATGCTTAATGAAGAATGTCATGAGATGGAAAGTGATCACAGAACATGCTTTATTTGTAATTAGTAACTTGCAGCCCAGATCGGTTAGTACACATTTGAAGAACCTGGATGTAAGCCTTGCCCATGGACTCTTAGTCTGGACTGTGTGATAGCCGTGTCAAGACCTGAAGGCTGCATGCCAGAACACTCTTCATTCTCCAACCCTTATATTCTTTCCACCTCTTCTTTCTCAATGTTCCCTGAGCTCTAGTTGAGGAGATGTTGATAATGATATCCCATTTAGGTCTGAGAACTGGGTCAGGGGTAGGATATATGTGCAGAAACATAGCTTGTGGTATAGGCATATGATATTACTCTTTTCCCAGTGCACCCTCAGTTGAAGAACAAAGGTGGGAGCTGTCTCTTGAGTGATCGGAATCATGAGCTAGGAGCGGCTCTCCTAAATATCCCTGTTCCTAGATGGCTCCGTAACTGGAGAAGTGGAGATCGCTCAGTGGAAGCCAGTGTCAAAGGCAATAGAGTTCTTAGGTTTCCAGTGAGAAGCATGTCTCTATCCTTTCTTCATTCTATAGTTTAATCCAGTGAGAAGCATGTCTCTATCCTTTGTTCATTCTGCAGTTTAATAGACTCAATCTGTCTCCTCATGGAGGCTAACTTTCATAATGACAACATAGAATATAATTACACTGCCAGTATATTGCATGCATGCGTGTGTAAAATACCTTAATATTTTAGTCATCCATTAGTATATAGTGGTAAATGCATAATTTTCCACCAAGTAAAAAATAGCTCTAATATGTCACTTTTCTTGATTATGAGAAACAATAGATTTATTATATGCAATCCAGAAATCAAGAAAATACATAGAAAAGAGTATAAATGGTGGGCAAAAGTCAATGCAGACATGCTAAGAATTAGAGACTGCATGCTTAGCTATGAATGGGACATTGTTATCTAGTTTCCTGCCCCTTCTCTTACCAAAGCTCAGGGAACATAGAGGAATTTAGGCAGAAAAAGTTTGAAGAGTTGGAGGATAGGGAGGAGTTGTGTGAATCTCCTGGGATTGACATGGCTATTATGCCCATAAACTCAAGGCAGCTGTAGCTATCTGCACGAGGCCTGAGCAAGATCAAGACTATTAACACTTTAGCATAGACATTGTAGGAATTCTACAGTCCTCACCCCTTACTGAGAAGTTATTGGCAGTTAATGGCTACTGGGGGAGGGACATGCTGTAGGATAGTATTTTAACTGTGTAAAGACGTGTCACATTTGTTTATGCTGCATTTGTTTAATTATTTGAAGATGTGTTGCTGTTTCACCTTGCCTGCCTGAGGCACCTGTTTGGTCTAATAAAATGATGAATGTCCAATAGCTAGGCAGGAGAGGCATAGACAGGGCTGGCAGGCATAGAAAGGAGGAGAAATCTAGGCTTGTGAGAAAGGACCAGAGAAAGAGAGAGAGAGAGGGACAGGCCTGGAGCCAGAAGCCAGGCAGCCACCAGCCAGACACAAGAAGCAGTAAAAGTAAGATATACAGAAGGAAAGAAAGATAAAACGCCCTGGGACAAAATGTAGATGAAAAGAAACAGGTTAAGTTATAAGAGCTAAAGAAACAAGCGTAAGATATTGCCGAACATTCATAACTGAGAAGAAGTCTCCATGTCAGGATTTGGGAGGTGGTTGGTGGCCCAAAAGACAGCCTGTTACAGGGACAATGATTTATTTTTGAGAGTGTGGCAAATAGGTATTCCATGTTCCAGTGGATGCTCCCACATCCATGCTCATATGGGCAGCCCTAGTCAGACATAGTAAGTTACCAAAAAAATGTTTTGAAAAGATAGGACGTTTAAGGGTTGTGTATTAGTGGATATATAGAGAGAGGTAAGGGGAAAATAGGGGAGTATGTGATCATATTACATTGTATATATGTATGAAATAGTCAAAAATTTAAATGAAAAAAAGCAAACATCACCTCATCTTCCCTCTGACAGGTGATCATAGCGGCATGTTTGTGGGTGCTAGCCAGGTGTGCCATTTACCTTCATTGCTCATGAGCTGATGCAAGAGATGGTTGGTCCCTCTACCTCTGGGTTAGCACTTTGACTCAGTGATATCCATAAACAGAAGCACACTTAATCAATTCTGGGAGGTGGCAATGCTACAAAGAAGTCAATCATGTCTGTGGTTCTGAGGCATCTCTTCTTAACTTTCTGAGCTCACCGTCCTCTTTGAGATTTGATGAAAGCCATGGATACTTTTCAGAGTAAAGAGCACATACCTATCTATATACATAGAATATTTTACATACAACCCGAAGAAACCCATGGAGCCTCTGAAATACATCTATAGCTCCCTTGAAGCCTTTAGGATTAAAAGACTCTTATTGTGTGAGAGGAAAAAAGCATTCATAATGTGCACCACAACCCGCCTTTATATATTTATTTGTCTGATTGTTTAATGTGTCTCTCCTCTACTAGATTGTAAGATTCACAAAAGCACAGAAAGCATGTTTTATTCAAAGATGTGTGCCCAGTGCCTTGTGGCAATATGTGTCTCAGCTATTGGGGAAATCAATTAACAGCTGAATGTATGGAGGAGTGAAAGCAGGCTTCGGGGTTATCCTTTCATCAGGAGCAACTTATACATTTTATCAATAGGAGGACTGGCCACTGGAGCTCGAGAGGGGACTGTCTGAAACTATATTTATAACTAGATATAGAAAAGATGGTGGAGTGGGGGAGCCCTGAAGGGAAGGGTGCATTCATTCTCTGGGGTAAGCAAGGAGAGGTATGTTAGTTACTTTCTGCTGCTGTGATGGAACACCACGACCAAAGCAACCACAGAATGAAGACTTTATTTGGGCATGGGTTTTGTGCCCATGATGGCAGAAATATGTGACAGCCAGTAACAGGCATGGCACCCGGAACAGGAAGCTGAGAGCTCATATTTTAAAATTAAGCATGGAGCAGAGAGAGAAAATTGGAAATGAAGTGAGTCATTATGCTTTCAAATCTTGCCCCCAGTAACATACTTCCTCTAGCAAGGCAGAAGCACCAAAAACCTCCTCCAGCAGGACCACCAACTGGGGACCAAGTATTTAAATTCCCCAGACTATGAGGTGGGGCATTTCTCATTCAAACGACTGCAGCAGGTATATTGTAGGGACAAGACAGAAGTGTGATTAGTTCTTTGAAATCTCTGCCCAGGGTTCTGGTCACAGTTATGTCTAATCACTTTCTTGATAGACGTTGTCTAAACTGGACCAATGATGGGAAAGCCTAAGCTTCACTGCCCACCCTTCCTTCCTTCCTGTTATAGTGTACTGAATTCCCACGTTCACTTGGACTCAAGACCAGCACTGCTCAGAAAGTACCACACCTCTCCCTGAATCTCAGAACCCGGAAGACAGTTTCATATGGCCCATACTCCCTGAATCCTCCGTCTGTTCTTCAGTGCCAGGTTTGCCTCTGAAATGGTCTCCAGGCTGCATTCTGCCAGGCTCCTTGAGAGGCTGATGTTTAAAAGCTCGGATCTGTTATGCAGCCAGGCTTCAGAGAAGAGGAGGACTCTCATTCTCCTGGGTATGAAGTGATGCATAGAGCGAGGGCATCAGCTCTTGGCCTTTGCTGCCTGTCATTACCTTGTTCAGAGTACTCAGCACTAATCGCACAATAAACACAAATGTACTCGGTGAGCTGAGCAGTGCAAGGCAATAAACTGGATGGGAAAATTAGATCATAGGCATGCTGTTGAAATTGAGGTGAGGGGTGCAGGTGGAGTGGATGGGAAGGCACTGAGATTAGCGCAGTGGGCCTGAGCTTGCTGCCGGAAGCAAGTGTTGCTCTTTAAAACAGGGCCACAGGTATACACTGCTCCCCTCCTTGACGCCACGGGCCTTTGGCATATCCTAGATTCCTGTTCTGGGTGAATTGGTAGAATGGGCCTGGTAGGCAATTAATAAACATATGATGATTTTTCACTGGGGAAAATGATTTGATTCAATTATTCAGACATATATTGAATTTTTATCTTCTAGATGCTGTACAAGGCACTAGAAGGGAGAAGACAATCTCCTTACTCATCATGGAGGTTCTAGTCCAGAGGATAAAAGTCACCTAATTTGATGTCAAATCTTGCTTGTCAACGTGGTACACCTGGGAAGAGGGACCCTCAATTGAGGAGTTACCTCCATCAGATTGGCCCATAGACCCGTCTGTGGGGTTTTCCTTGATTGCTGATTGGTAGGACGGTCCAGCCCACTGTGGGCAGTTGGGCCTGTGTAGCTGAATGTGAGTGTGGAAGGAAACCAATAAGCAGTATTCTTTCTCTCCCCACAGTTTTTGCTTCAGTTCTTGCCTCAAGGTTTCTGCCTTGAGATTCTGCTCTGGTTTCCAGTTGGCAGACTGTAACCTGTAAAATGAAACAAGTCCTGTTTTCTCCTTAAGTTGTTTTGGTCTGTGTTTCGTCGTGACAACAAGCAAACTAGCACAGATAGATAAGCAAACACACCAAAAGGGCAGCACCCCCAAAGCTAAAAATGCACTGCTGTTCAAAATGAGAATGGAAAGGAATAGATGAGTAATTCATACTGTAATGCCAAGAGAACAAGGGGTAAGTGGTGCGAGCACACACGCCCTCATTCCTTATTTATTGAGCATCTATGACACTCCAGGTGTTGGGGAAAGCCTTGAGAATGGTTCGAAAAGAGCTTGCATCTTGGTAGAAGAGTCCAAAATGGCAAAGCTTTTATGTGAGCACCTGTGATTGGCTGTACACCACGGTGGGCTGCAGTAGAGCAAGGGCTTTAGTTACCTTCTTTGTTGGACCACACGTGCTGGGTGATGGCCTGCCTTCCTGAGAGAAGTGTGCGCTTCCCTGCCTCACCGATGTGGGACGTCACCACTCGCTCTGGCCACTTGAATGCGAGTGCATCCCCCCACTTGTCCGACAGGAGCTTCACATTTGACGGTCTTTTCAAATGTGCCTCGAAGGCTTCTGCCCCGTTTCCCAGTAAAAATCCCATCTATATCTCAGAAGAGGGCTTCTGGCCAAGTTTGTCTCCTAAGCGGGAGAATGCACAGAACCCACGTCTGCAGCAGAGACTTGCTGCCTAACACTAACCTACAAACTGGCGACACGAACAACATGCTGCATTGCTTCGCTTTGATGTCTTCATTTCCTTTCAATTGCTGTGACAGAACACCATGACCAAGGCAGCCGAGAAAAGAAAGCATTTGATTTGGGGTTCACAGTTCCAGAGAGTTAGAGCACCTGGCTATCATGATGAGGAACACGGCAGCCAGCAGGCACGGAGCTGGAGAAGTAGCTGAGAGCTTACATCTTGGTCTGCGAACACTAGGCAGGGAGAATTAACTGGGAATGGCCAGGACTTTTGAATTTCCAAAAACGTGACACACTTCCTCCAACAAGGCCACACCTCCTAATCCTACACCCAAAATTCCACCAACAGGGGACAAAGTATTCAAACATGTGAGCCTATACTGGCCATTCTCATTCAAACCACCACAGATATGTCACTGCCATTTTATCTATTTGATAAAGTTTACTATAAAAAACTCACAAATAATGAAAACAGCATACACCAAAATTAACCAGACTCAAACGCTATACAACTTAATAAACTTATATACAGTTATATTTGAATCGGGTTTTAAGGATTTATTTACTTTTGCTTGTGTATGAATGCTTTTCCTGCACCTATATATGTATACCATACATGTATCCCTTGTGTTCACAGAGGCCGGGAAAGGACATCAGATTCTTTGGAACTGGAGTCAAAGATGGTTGTGAGCCACCATGTGAGGGCCGAGGACTAAACCCACATCCTTTGCAAGAACAGTATACACTTCACTTTAATCCCAGAGCTGTCTATCTCTGTAGTCCCAAGTCACTGACAATTTGTTTTTTTTGTTTTTTCTTTTGTTAAGAAATATAATAATGTTAGTATATTAGAAATATGTAGAGAATACTTAAGATGTTAAAAAAAAAAGAGAGAGAGTTTGAGGAAATAGTTAACAAAGGCTATCTGGAAAGGGGTGTGTGTATAAGTAATCCTGAGTAGGGGAGGGTTGGAAGAAGGAAGGGCAGATGGATGGATAGGTGGACAGACAAATGGATGGTGAATGGGTGAAGACTTCTATTTGTTTCTTCAGTGAGAGAAGAAGCGAATTTCTCTAATAAGGGAGGAAGATGAGCATTTCAGCAAGAATAAACACATAGTCACACGATGTTAAAAGCCCAGAAGCTGTAGACCATGATTGTTTATGAGTTGTGATGTTCTTTAAAGATTGAGAGAAGCTCCTGTAAAGAAGAGGAGACAGTGCTGAAGAGATCTAGGGATAAGATTTGTTTGTTTGTTTCCAGGTGAAGAATTGGAATTCCTTATTGTTCTCAACTAAGAACATAGTGTAACATTGGGTTTAAGAGTCACAGTGGGAGAACAGGTGAGCTTGATTAGATGTCCCTGTGCCATCTAAATGGTGACATTGCTAGGCTCCAAACACGTTAGTCCACCACTCCAGAGGAAGATAAGGCTAGAGGTAGAGATTTGGGAGTTGTTTAGATAGAAAGTGTAATTAAAACCTTGAGAATGGATTAGTATGGAAGTTTACAGAATGAGCAGTAAATGTTGCAAATGAGGGCTGGGGAGATGGCTTGGATGGCCCTGTTTGCTCTTCCAGGGGACCTGGGATTAAGTTGAAGAACCAGTGTGACACCTCACAAATATCTAACTCCAGTCACAGGGTCTGAAACACTATTCTAGTCACTGCAGGAACCAAAGAAAACATGTGGTACACAGACACACATCAGGTAAAATGCCCAAACACACTAAAATAAATAAATCTTTAAAGGTGAAGAAGATGAAGCAGCAATAGTACACAAATG
>JAQHUG010000062.1:5824549-5872802 GCA_028555095.1 Dicrostonyx torquatus
ATAGTATTTTGGGAAATTGGCGAAAATATAGTTGAAGAGTTAGACCATGGAATCCTGCCTGGCAAGGGAAATGAATATTTTAAAAAGGAACTGTGTATTGGGAAGGAGGAAGAAGCAGTCCTTAAAATAATGAAATCGAGAATTCTAGACACAGGGCATGTCTCTTCCTAATGAGTAGAGGCTTGCCAGGAATGTTCTCTAGGAGAAGAACTGAATGAGACAGGAGATGTGGGTTATTCCCATATGGGCACAGGTCTTATGGGAGTGGTGTGGCAGGATGTCTGCATTTGAAATCTAGACTGATTTTGAATTTGGACTTTGAATCTTACTAGTGTGAGGGTGAATTATTCTCTCTGGGTTTCCAATTTCTCATTTGGAAAATAAGGATAATAATAACATCATTCTCATGGAACATTTATGAGGATTGAAGGAGGTAAGATATGCAAATGAAACTACTATATTTAAGAAAATAAATTAGATGGCATACCGCACGGCATGTTGCCTGCACAGAGTAAATGTTCAATAAATATTGGTATTCTGTTTTGTTATTTCTCTGCTCTTTTGTTCCCTTTAGGCTATAGGTTCACATCTAGGCTGTAGGTGTAAGATGGTACAGAGGACATAAGAGATATTAGACTTACCGGGGAATTTCTTCAATACTACAGAAATTTCAATATTCCCTTGAAATTGATTGTTAACCCTGCTAAGAATATCTGCAGGAGGTAACGGGGTGTCTTTGAAATTGTTAACTAGTTGAGTAATAAGTCTTAATTGATGTAGACAGCACTAGTGGTTGTTGGAAAAACACATAGATGTTAGGAGATGCTGGGGATGGGGGCATGCTGGCCAAGAGGGCATGTGCGGAGATGTTTTTCATGGCAAGAGATTGGGAGAACAGACAGGTGTATTTGACTCATTTAATTCTCTCTGTCTAAGTAAATAGGTAATAGGAAGCACAACATGGATCATTTATGATTTATATTTGGAAGACTGGCCACAATTCAGCTCCAGACTCTTCTGTTTATTGGGTGTAAAGCCTAGAGTAATTACAGCATCTTTCAGTTTCATTTATCTGGTAGGCGAAATTGAGAGTGTGCCTTCCAGAGCTAGTATGAGGACAAATGAGATCGTGCATCCTGAGGGTCTCTGATGGAGGTCTGTTCTCCACAAATTAAGTGCTCATTAATGGCCGTAGTAGCCCTTGATTATGTTCACATCAGTTTCTGCCTGACTTGCTTTTCTGTGTGATAAAACACAATGACCAAGGCAAATACAATGGCTCTTCTTGCTTGTCAGCTTGACCACACCTGAAATTAACAAAACCCCAAAGCATCGGGGCACACCAGTGAGGGATATTCTTGACTGGATCACTTGAGGGGGGAAGATGCACCCGAAATCTGGGTTACACCTTCCACTGGCAGCTTAAAAAAAGAAAGACAAGGAGGAAAGAAGCTTTGGCTTTTATTCTCTTTGTCCCCATTCTCACTGTCAGGGTCATATACCCTGATGCCAAGGCATCCCTTCACCACTATTAGAGTCTACCTCTTTGGGATTCTGACACATAGTAATAACAAGATGACGCATCCAGCTTCATGGACTCAACAATTACTGATTTCTTGTACTTTTCATCAGAGAGAAAGCCATTGTTGGGCTATCTGAACCATAGCCACTCTAATGAATCATATACATATACATATATATGTTTATATATGTGATCATATATATATATATATATGATCAATCCTGACTAGTATGGTAACTTATAAAAGAAAAAGTTTATTTAATTTGGGGCTTATGGTTTCAGAGGCTTAGAGTCCTTGATGTTAGAACAAAGCCATGGTGGCAGGAACAGCTGAGAGCTTACATCTGAATTCTTAAGTAAGAAGGAGAGAGAGAGAGAGAGAGAGAGAGAGAGAGAGAGAGAGAGAGAGAGAGAGAGAGATAACAGAATGGCAGGAGTCTTTTAAAACCTCGAGGCCTGCCCTCAGAGACACACCTTTTCCAGGAAAACCACAGAGCTGTTAATTCTTCCCCCAAAGTTCCCCCAACTGGGGAGCAAGTGCTTAAATGCATGAGCCCACAGGTGCCCTTTTCATTCAAGCCACCACAGTTTCCACGAGTGAAGAAATCACAGAAACTTTGGGCAGGTAGATGAATGATCTTGACTTCTGTTGATAAGGAGTAATGTCTAGCTACTGTATATTTAAGGGTGTGCCCTAATTTCCTTAAGAAAGAGGGGTCAAATTACAATAACTAGAACAAGACGGGAGTGTTGCTCATCTCTTACCTAATGGTCAGAGGACAATAACAATGGAACAGTGCCAGCATCCCCTATATGTGGCATCTGCCCCTGAATCCAAGACAGTTACCCTAGTTTGTGTACCTTGTACCGGTGTTTCTATTGCTGGAAGAGCACGGAAAGAAAGGAAAGCCAAACAGAATCACCCTGAGAGAGGGATGCTGTGTGAGAAAACAGCAAATGCACACACACTGGAGGCAGCTGGGGGCAGGAAAACGCACAGCAAGGCTGGCTAGCGTTTCACTGGCAAAGCTAAGTCACCAGTGAGCCGGTCCATGTAGTTCAATTACAGGAGCCCAAGAGTCGAGCTCTCAGGAAAGAACTCATCAGGGAAGTTTTAAGTAGACAAACAGGGGGTTCTCCAGGCCACAGCATCATTCCAGTTTGCCCACAATTGCCTTGTTTGTATTGGGAAAACATCAGTGTGGTTAATGGTTATTTCCAGGTTCTACTTAAGAATTTCCCTCTTCAGGCCGCATCAATTATTGCCAAGGAAACTCACTTCCTTCTCCCATCACAACAACAACGCACATCCGCATCCACAAAACTGTCGAAATGTTAAAGCTGCTATCTTATAAGGAGATGGGGCTCAAGAAAGGAAATATCCCTCCTGCACTCGCTCTTACCCACTAAGCACACACCAGTGCGATGCTAGCTATTCAGGGGCCAAGGACAAATGGGACGTGAACCCGGATTTCAAAATGTGCATGGTTAATTTAAAAAGGTAGACTAGTAAATGGATGATTGCAATAAAGAGTGGTAAGTGCTGACATGGAAAGGAGCCCAGGATCTGGAGAGACGTGGGGGAGGGGAGAACACAGCCAGCACTTCCTGTGGGGCCTGGATAGAGTGGTCTAGCGTCCCTTCTGTGGACAGATACAAATGACTTGGGCAAAGAATGAGTTGGGAAGACATTCTGCGTGCGGCAGGGAATCACCTAGGAAGAAGGAAAGGACACTTACATCAAGCAAAGGAAGTGCCTGGCTTGGGCAGAGCTGAGGGCAAGGACAGATTGCATGGCTGACATTTAAGAGGTAAACACACTGGCTGAATGAAAACCCCTTCAAATGTCTCCTTTATCATCACTGCCCAGAATAGGATGAGCTGGTCGTTGTGAACCATTTGTGGATCCTAATACGGTGCTGAGATGATGGCTCCTTTTGGAGGCTCCGCCATTAACCAACGCCTGCTATTTCAGAGAGAGTCGGCGACTGATCCAGAGCTCCTGACTCCACATCCCAGGCGCACCCAGCCAGGAAGCAGGGGGATAAACACCAGAAAGTCTGAGCCCTCAAAATGTAAATGACTCTTATGAAACCATCCTGCTGCCCCCAGAAGGGTCCTGTGCTGGCTGCCTGTTTCTCTCAAGGCGAGCGGCTGCAGGGCCTGGGGAAGTCATCCCGTCAGAGACTACCTCAACATTTTCTGTGAATAATGAAGTTGTTAATAAAATGGCACATTGCCATGATTGAGTCCAATCAAAATCTTATCTGATTTTTACATTTACCAGGACGTAAATTGAGCGAGCCGCTCCTCCTGGAGTTGGATCGTGGCCCAGTCCATTCCAGTCTCCTCTCGCTAGTGTTTCTGTCCTGGCTGTGTTATTAGCACCATCAGCAGGCACTAGAGAGAGAGCCACCTGCAGCGCATTCTTGGCTCCCTTCACAAAGAAGCTTTTTGGAAGGGGTCGTTTTTCTTCTCAGGTCAGTCTCCCCAGCAAGCGGCCATGCCTCAGGCTCCAGACTGATGATGAGTGAGGAGGGGAAGGCTTGTCCTCCATGTCAGTCAGCCCACAGGCAGTACATTGGTTAGGAGGAAGCCACCTGGCCTGTATTGAAGTACATCCTTAGCCGACTTCCCTTAGCGAGCTGAGGGCTGGGAGGGACCCTTGTAAAATATTAACAGGTACGGTAACAGGGGAAACTCACCACCACTCCATCTTAAGCAGGCCTTGCTTGGAGACAAGGTTGAGTGATACGCTGTGGGGGCAGAATTATTTTGCTGGACAGATTTCTCTGATGGTTTGTGAGGGAAAGGACACTGCTGTCTCTACGACCCTCTGGAGTTTATGAGGCAACTCAGAGCCTCTGTCTCCGGACGGTGCTCGGCATGGAGCAGCTCCTGGTCCTTTGCCGGTCTGCTCATTGGCAGTGATGAATACACCCCAGTTACCCATGCACTTCCCAGCAGAACTGGGAGCTTTAGGGCTCCAGGAACGATGAAGAACCTCCATGGAGCGAAGAAATGAAGACTGGAGGCATTTCCTTGCCTGCACTTATGAAGAATTCATGGAGAGTCTTGATGCTGCCATTTCATTTAACCAGATCCTTCATCAGTGAGACATGTGTAATTGAAGAACCAAAGCAAACACCCCCTCCATGGCGAGGGAGAGGGCTCTGTGCTGCCGGGTGTAGCCACCCAAGTGGACATCTAGGGTGCGTTGTCTCACAGCGTCTCCTATGTCCACAGCATATTTTTTGTCCTTGTTGTTTCAAGTTAGCTACATCCTGGGATTTTGTTGCTCATCTATGTAACAGGTGCCTGGCAGTCACTATGGAATGGACAGTGTACAGTAGACATGCATGCTATCACAGCCAGCTGTCTAGAACACAGGTCATTCCAGATACAAGCTTTTCCATGTGACAGGTCACAGCATCATCTTAGTAGGCCTTGGCCAGTACTTTTGTAGAGAGAAAAAGAGTAAATTCTTGCAGCCCGCCAGGCGCTGAACGACACTCTTTCTTGTGTATTATTTCTTTCTAATCTTATCAAAATTAGATGGGATGTAGTTGTTTCTACATTCCAGGTGAGGAATCCGGTTCAGAAATCCCAATGCACGCCCGTTAGTACTTCACCATGCATTAACTATGGAGAACCAAACTGCATAGGAAATAATCTGAACCTATGTGACTCAAGGTAAGCTTATGAACTTCATTCCAAGGTGTCTACTAGAGGTGATGAGACAAACCATGGAGGAAGAGACCAACAGGAAGGGTTCTATTCAGGCAAGCTGACTCCCAATGAGGTCAGGGTACTTGGGAGAAAAGAACCAACAAACACGTCAAGCTCTGGTCAATTTGAAGACAGCGATTTCTCCAGCTACATGTTAGCAGAGGGAGGACAACTTCCAAATGTCCCTCTCTCTCAGAGTGCTCAGCTTTCCACGGAGGACCTTGGAGAAAGAAACATTTGGGATAGACTCTCCCTCAGTCTATGGGAGGCACTGACTGTGCTCTGGAATGGGGACTGGTAAGTGGCCTGTGGGGAAAATGCCATGTTTGCCCTGGCTTACCAGGGCTTCTCTGATTAGAGAAACAGTGACTTGCTGAACTGCACAGAAGGGCTGGAAATGTGAGGTGTTTTCTCAGAGCAGCCAAGAAGACAGTCGGAGAGTTCCTCAGGCATAGGAAGGGCCTTACTCAGCAACTCCGAATAAGGCCCAAGGTGCCATTCATCCAGCATCTAGGTTTAGATAAGATTCATCCAGCTTGTTTTATGTACAGAACTAGCCTGGGCATTTCTCCAAGGGTTCGCTCATCTCTGGAGTCTCATCTCTGCTCTCAGTCATCTGTGTCATTTTAAGTACAGTTGCCAGGTTCCGGCTAATCTGTCTCTCGCTTTACCTGTGTCTTTCCACATTTGCTCACCTCTGACATCTTCTGTCAGAAGGTAGAAGGTGGGCTCCTTTGTCTGGAGCTCCCCTTTTGTCCTGGCCCTTGTTCTTCAGTTTGGCTTGTCCGCTTTTGCAAAACCTCAGCAAAAATCTCTCTTTTGTCCATTTCCTCTCTTTTCTCCTATTCATATCCTTCCCAATTGAGGCCTCAAAGAGTGCCTGTAGCATCTGTTACACACAGAACACATGCCAGCATCCCCCAACACCTGCTGCCTCTCCAGCTAATCTCCTCTCTGAGGCTTGCTTGGACCAGACATCAGAGAGACATCATCCTCACCTTACAGATACAGCCCTTTCATAAAGCTACTTCTCAACGGGAATCCAGTGCAGCAGATCCACGAGATCATTAAGCACGGCAGTTTCTTTGACTTTGCTATGTGGCCTTAGAGCAGGCGTTTCCAGTGGAGGGTCCCTTGTTATTCTATTAAGTCATCCCGAGGCACCTTGCACACTGGAGAGCTTGGCCAGCAGAGGCAATGCTGGGATAGACACGGCTCTCTCACATTCAGTACCTTGATTATGTGCTGAGAATAGAGTGTTGTCCTTCTGTGGGTTAGACTTAAGTTAGAAGAGAGGCTTGCAGACATACTGATGAAGAATTTCTGACCTAGGGCAGAATCTTCAGGGGAAAGGTTATATACGATTTCTAGCTATCCTACTCATGTGCCTTTGTACCTATGTTCATCTTTTCTTCTCCAATCCAACAGGCACACAATCTTTCTGGAACAACCAGACAGCTTCTCAGGTTTCTGTCTTCTTTGCTGTCACCAAACATCCCTGTTTTCTCTCTGTTCTGCCTTCCCCAGCAGTCAGGAGGTGCCTGCAGGAGGAATCAGAGAGTGTATCTCCTCCTCTGTGCGAGGTGTTCAGCTCTGGGCTGGGCATCCTGGTAAGTCAGGGATTGGGAAAACTCAGTGTTTTTAATAACTCAAATAAAAGCACACTATTTTCTAAGTTTTTCTGGAAGCTTCTCAGTTTTATAAAAATATCTCAGATCATGTTGTCAAAAGAATAAATATGTATGCTGGAGAGGATGAGGGGTAAAGGGAATGCTCCTCTATTGCTGGTGGGAGTGCAAACTTGTGCAGCCACTTTAGAAATCAGTGTGGTGACTTCTCAGAATATTAGAAAACATCCTACCTCAAGACCCAGAAATACCACTTTTGGGTATATATCCAAAGGAAGCTCATTTATACCACAAGGATATGTGTTCAACTGTGTTCATAGCAGCATTATTCATAATAGCCAGAACCTAGAAACAGACTAGATACCCCTCAACCAAAGAATGGATAAAGAAAATGTGGTGCATTTACACAATGGAGTACTACTCAGAAGTAAAAATAATGACATCTTGAAATTAGCAGGCAAATGGATGGACCTATAAAAAAAAAAGCATACTGAGTGAGGTAACCCAGACCCAGAAAGACAAATATAATATGTCCTCACTCATAAGTGGCTTTTAGACATAAAGCAAAGAAAAACTAGCCACAATTCACAAACCCAGAGGACCCAGACTACAAAAAGGACCCTAAGAGAGGCATACATGGATCTACATAAGAAGGAGAAAAAGACAAGATCTCCTGAGTAAATTGGGAGCATGGGGTCCATGGGAGAGGGTAGAAAAAGAGAGGGGAGTAAGTGGGGAGTGGAGAAAATGGATAGCACAATCAAAAAGGAAAAAAAAAACCACCATTTCACCACTATCCATCAATAAATACGCGAATGCTTGCCTACAACATAGGGAAGATTATATTTACTATTCTTTAAATTTGTTCAAATAATAATATGACTCAGAGATCCCTTGTTAGGAAATGTATCTTTTACCCTGACACACATAGCCATGTCTCATTCTTTTCAATACTGAGTCATGTTGGACAGAATGGAAAAGCAAAAGTGTACTTCAGGCTGTCCCTTCTTGGTGACACCTAGATACTAGCCCTTATACTCATGGGTATAGACAAGGCTGTATCAAATATATTTGTAGATAGCTTCTGGTATCCCTGCATATTTTGTTAAAGTAGAGGACCCAAAAGTAGAATTGCTGACTGCAAGAAAATGTGCGGTTCACAGGTTGGTTCTTCTTTCTGTCTTTTAAACATTTTCACTATTATCAGTCTTTTATAAACATTGCCAGTCTATAACAATAAAAATTTCCATTTACTGAATATTCAGTACTTCTGTCTGTAAGCTCGAGCATCTTCTGATATGCTTATATATTTGTTGACTTGGTTTTCATTTCTATGCTATATGCCATTTTTGCCCATTTTTATATTAAGTTCTTGACTGGCCTGGAGGTATATGGCCCAATCTTTGTCAGGAATGCCCTTCACTGTCAAGAACTCCTAGGCCCAAGGTCTTGTCCATCTCACAGCTGGCTATATTCTGCAGCTAAAAAGAAGTTTGGGCCATTCCAGTCCCACTCTGGACAACTCTGAGCACAGCTGAACCCTGGGACTCACTATGGAATTGGTGTGGCTACTGTTGGTCCACTGTACAGCCTTCCCACTTGTCTGGCCATCCTCACCCCTTTATTTCTCTTGGCCTGGATGCGAATGGTCTAATAAGCCTGGGTCTTGCACCTCATCTCAGAGTTGAATTCTCAGAGTTGAATTCTCAGAGGCTCAGCCCCCAGGAGGCTGTTGTCTTTATCTTTCCTAGTCATAGGTGTCATGTGTCATGAGTTCTAACAGCAGACACGAAAAGTTCCTCATTATTCTCAGATTTTCCCTGTAGGTGCCAGAAGTGAATCTCAGACCCAACAGTCATCACCCCCTTCCTTGGCTTAGGGCCAAGGTCCTGAACTGTGCAGGGTGCAGCTAGTTTCTCAGTCATCTCTGTCCACACGGGCATCTCTGCTATGATCCTCAAGTTAAGGGCAAATCATTTTTTGCTCCATCCAAGGAAAGTATACTTGTTGCCTTGTTAAACTTGGGTGTTCTGGGATAACTGTACAAGGATCTGTGAGACGACACTAAGCCGGGTGAAGGCAACCACAAGGGGTTTTCATCTGTCTGCTCTCCCGCACACTGCTACCATTAGAGGAGGAGAATGTGGGGTCTTGTTCCTTCCCGGCTCTGCAGAAGAAAGAGAAATACCAGGTTCTTTGTTTCCCAGTTTTCTGTTACTAACACATAATACCCCCAAACACACACACACGCACACATGCATGCACGCATGCACATGGACACTATACATACCACACATCATATACACACACCATGCACATCACACATCTTACACACACACCACACTCACACTATACATACCACACATCTCACACACACACACGCACACATGCATGCACACATGCACATGGACACACACGTACACTAGACATATCACACACCATATACACACACCATACATACCACACACATCTTACATACACACCACACGCACACTATACATACCACACCTCACACACACACACACACACATGCATGCACATGCACGCACGCACATGGACACACACGTACACCATACATGCCACACATCATACACACACACACCATACACACCACACATCTTACACACACATCTTACACACACACATATCACATACACACACACCACAAACACATATAGCATGCACACTACACATTACACATACACTCACACCATACACATAACACACACACACATACACACACACATACATATATCCCTCTCTCTCTTTCTATGTCTCCCCCGTGTAAAGTCAAACTCAACCCTAAGTAAGAAAGCTATTCCCGTGCAGCCCCCACTCCCCTAGTTTCTCACCTTTGCTTCCCTTTCCCCTGCTCTTCCCCAAGTCAGTAGAATCTAGACTGAGAATCGAGACAATCAAATCTTAAGACTGAGACTGCTACAACACAATTTCCCAATGGTTTTTTTTCTGTGCTACATCTTAGGCTTTTGAAATTCAAAACCTGAGACCTGACTCCTTTGTTCTCCGCGTTATGCTGTGTCATCTGTCCTCTGAGGCAGTGAACATAGAATACCCTTGCCGCTGCCAAAGGGATGGTGGGGACGGGGTGGCTATAAAAGAAAGTGAGGGGAAAATCAGTCACTACATCAAAATATTATTCAAGGCACCAGTGGCTGTTTCTTTCACTTGTCTTTTAACTTTGTTTATGGAGTCTTTTGTCAGGCAGACATTTATAATTTTTGTACAGCAAAACCTGTCAATCTTTTCCTTTATAAATTCTAGGTTTTGTATCTTACTCAGGAAAGCCTCCTAATATATAAATTAAAAATATAGTCTCTGAAATTGCCATCTCCTTAAAACTTTAATCTTTACCAAAAGTTCTTCAGCCCCATTTTGAATTAATTTTTTGATTAATATCAAGAAAAGAACTGGGCGGTGGTGGCACGCCCCTTTAATCACAGCAAACTCAGGAGGCTGAAACTGGCAGATCTCTGTGATTTCTAGGCCACCTGGTCTATAAAGTGAGTTCCAGGACAGGCTCCAAAGCCACAGAGAAACTGTCTCAACCTCCCCTGTCAAAAACAAATAATAATCAAGAAAAGAAGACCCCGACTTCCCTCCCTCATTCTCTCTCCCTTCCTGCTCCCCTCTTAGCTCTTTTGTCCCACCCCATCCCTCTCCACATTTGGATAGAGTTAGCATTTTTATGATGCAACTTATTTAATAATCAATTAGCTTCCCCACTGCCTTAAAATTTCATTTTTCTTATAAACTAAGTTCCGATGGGCTCATTTCAAACTCTACTGCAGAGTACTCCTGACCAGGGGGATGGTTTGTGCTTTTGTGTCTACGCACACATGTGTTGGCTTTCAAAGGCTTTCCATTCCCCTCTATGTTGTAGGAAGATGAATAATTCTATACCCCACAGACAATATGGTCTCAGATAACATGATCCTTAAGTTCAGGCACACTCTTTCCTTTTCAGCCCACTAAAAATAAACCCAAGGCAATTCCAACCTGGAAGTTTAAAAAAATGAAATTTAAAAAATGACTATTCTAGGCTCCTAAGAGATTTTTAAAAATAGTCTGGCCACATGCGACTTTATCTATGGTGGGAACCATTGTATCTTTTCAATACAGGGAGAAGTGCATGGTGAAGCATGTCCAGCAGGTATTCTCCTCAGCTTCTGCCTATAGAGTCAATATTGGCAATTCCATATTTCTTTTTAAAAATCTTCTGTTTAATCTATATTTTTGGGAGTATTTGTTTAAACTTACACCGGGCATTTTGTCAACATTTATACTGAGTGCATGTTTTCTGATACCAAACATTGTAAGATGGTTCCTTTATCATATTTGTTTGGGTTTTATTTAGTTCATTTGTCTTCTCCAACACGTAGATTTCCCTATTATTGGTCAAGTTGGCTGTTTTTAGTGTTATTCCTTTTAGGTCTTTTTCCCTTAGGCCACTCATTACTAATCCTTTCAGGTTTCCCTTATAATCAATGTTGGTCGTTCACTGTGCGTCTGGTTAATGAGAAGGACTAAGCTTTCTCTGGGAAAACAGCTTTGCAGATGAAATGGGACAGATAAGGGCTGCTGCATCCTTCCCTCTTCTTCATCTTTTTTCAGGAAATACGAATGCAAAACCTACCGGTGTCTTGAGGTAGGTAAAGACAGAAGGACGAAAACTATTGGTCCAGATTTCGCTCAACCAATGAATTAATGCCAATATCTGCTTAGTGGACTTCTTCTCAGAGACAAACCACAGCTGGTTCTTTTGTTTAAGGAAATATATTTTGTTGCTCCTATTTGTCGAATGTTGTAACACTAATGCCTACGGAATATTTCTAATACTTCCTGTTGTTTAATAACAGCAGTTGAGACTGTAATTTACTTTGGCTACACACCACAGGATTTAATGCATAGTATTCTCATTCTTTTACATATATCTAGAATTAAATTTGAATTCATTTTTTTTAACTTGGACTTTTTCTTTCTTCATTTATCCAGGAGATAATTTCTTTTTATCTTCTTGTTAATTTCTTCTTTCATTTTTCTTTCTCTCTCTCTTTCTTTCTCTCTTTCTTCCTTTCTTTCTTCTTCCTTCCCTTCTCCTTCCCTCCTCCCCTCCCTTCCCCAACCTCTCTCTCTTACATAGACTCTCCAGGTCAGGCTGGCCTGCACTCATATTGTGTATCTTCTGATCTTCTTGCCAGTGTTGGGGTTACAGGTGTGTACATCATTTCCTGTTCACGAGAGGCTGACCACTGACCTTCGTGCATGTGAAGCATGCACTCTACAAATAAGCCTCCTTTTCAGGTTAATGTACAAGAGAATTAATGTTGCATTAACTGAGAATTGATCCTTATTGCACTTATTCTGAAGGAATATTGAGATCTTTTGAACAGCAGACAGCAAATTGTGACAAGTTCATTGTTTTGAAGGGGTGCACATTTATTCTTAATTTGCCTGTTTCAAGGTTCTGTCATTCCATATTCGTCTATGGATGGAATAATATAACTGTCAATCTCCATATCCATCTACTGTACCTAGTTTATAATTTTTACAATGGTTTTGTTAATACAACCTTTATGTATGGTTTCCCTGGCTGTGCTGTTTATCTTTAGAGGCGTCACTGCTGTTTTACTCTTAACTGCTTGCTTTTTCTCTAGAACATTTTTTTTCTGTAAGGACACAACACCCTACTTTGATTTCACTTCCTGATTCACCTCCCACTGTCGTGCTTTCCTCAGGATGCCTGGTCTCCGCATGGCAGACATCTGATACTTGAGTTGAGATGTCAGATTTTATGGTTTTCATAAATCCATGGCATCAATAGTATTTAAGCTAAACTCTGCCTAGCACTGGTGACTTTCTGCTCAATTACCGTTTTACCATGTAAAGCTTCGTAGCTAGAAGATGCCTCCCCATCTGCTTGACAGATTCCAGAAGACTTGTGTTCAGTAGAACTGTGCTGCTGCTTCTCACTGTCTGTTGAAAATGATACTACAGTGCAGCTCCTTGATCTGAGCTTCCCCGGAATCCACTTCCTCCCTGCCACATTGCTTGAGTTTGGAGTGTCCTTTTTTTTTTTTTTTCTTTTGCAAAAACTCTCTTTTGGGCCCCCTAACCAGTTTCTCTGCCTCTGATATAGGAAGTGGCATGAGAAGTCACAACAAAGGAAAAAGAAAAAAAGAAAGCAAGAAAGAGGGGGGAAAGGGAAGAAAGAAGAAGGGAAGGAAGAAAGAAACAAAGAAAATGTGGGGAAAAAAAGCAAGTTTGCCCTAACCACTTGGGATCTCATGTTCCTTGTTTCTGTTTGTAACCATCTATTTATAGCTGTTAGCCAGTGTCCCACTTGAGCCATGAGTAACTTTAGGAGGAAGAATTACAAACAACTGCATCAATAGTATTCAAAGTATCTGTCTCATAGCACAAGCTGGGTAAGTGCTGGATGGACCACTAATCCAAGACTGGAGATGCAGAGTTCTGGGATGCTTTGGTGCTGAGTTCACACTGACACAGACCATACTCCGAAACCTGAACCAGTGAACTCAGCTGTAGCTCAAGAAATGTTTGGCAAGCTTTGGCTTGTAAACACGTCCTTTGGTCTCTCTTACTTAACATGAAGATATTTTACAGTTCTGTACTATAGTTAGAGGGAACAAAAGTATCAATTCTTTCGTAGATGACCAATACTCTTAGAAAATAAAGGCATGGTCTGGAATCAGTGACGGCAGCATGAAGGCTGAAGGTCACACCTCAGGAGTTCCCTTCTTGCTTGATTATACTAGGGCTCCTTCTCTTTGTTGCCGTTTCCTTGCCCTGTGTGTATGATGGGGTAGCATGTAAGTCAGGCACACTGCAATCTTTAACATACAGGGGAAAGTACTGTTTGTATTTTCAATACTCTACTAAGAATTCTGAGCTAAGTTGCTGTTGTAAATGTGGAATACACATTTGGAAGAAAATGGGGAGTTTGTGTGTGTGTGTGTGTGTGTGTGTGTGTGTGTGTGTGTGCTCGCGCGTGCGTGCACACGTGTGCAAATGTTATCTTTGAGAGTCACATCTCCTTGCCCCACGTAAGTGCTTTACTTGTGCAGTGACATTTCTATGAACATTTCATTTCTAATAAGGGCAAGCACAAACACACTCCTTAAAGAATACACTTTCCCCCACAGCAGCCTTTGGAACTGCATGACAGAATTTTTGGATTGCTGTGGAAGGCATGAACTCTGTCTGTCCATGTGTACGTGGGTCTGCTATCAGCATCAGGAAGTTGTGCATTAGGGACTCTGGGAGGTCCTCCTCTTCCAGCAGACTTCCTTTCTGAAAAGAATGCCTGGAAGGACAGCACAACGTTTGCAATCAATCGCTCGGTGGTCAATTTTAACGTATTTTGATATATTTTCAATATATACCACCTCCAGAAGCTTTTGTGGACTAGCCTTAATAAAGCTAACGTGAAGGCTGCTTCATCAGCTATGAAATCAACAGCCAGTCCTTAACACAGAGCTGGAGAGATAACAAGAAAAGACATCCAAATTAGAGCCAGTAAGAAAAATAAAAGTGTAACAAAAAAAATCAGTCTTTCATTTTTCTTTAAAAAAAGACTTCTTCCCCAAATTATTGTATTTCTCTACATAATGGGAAAAAAAAACAATGTTCCCTAGTAGGTGACCCAATGGATACTTGGAGCCTGCTGGGAGCCAGCAGCTTTATCCAGGTGCTGTGTGTAATTCTGCCAGGCTGTTTCTCCTCCCCTAGTCTGCTAATGGGGCATATGAGGCTCAGACAGCTTAAGCATCCTGTAAATAAAACGTGTCTTTAAGTGGGGACCTAAAGCAAATGAGACTGGCTCTGCTTCACCTCCATGGCTACACTAGCTATTTTGCCTCTGGGCTTCTAATCTATCTTGATAGAGATTTTCCTTCCATAAGATGTTATTTTTATTAATGTTTTTCATCATTGCCATTCTTTTATCTGAGTGCAATTTTGTTTTCACCCTATGGTAGGTGATGAGGACCAAACCGAATGGGACAAAGGCAATGTGTTAGGTCAGCTGGGTTCTGAGTCCACACCCACTGCCGCCTCATCTTTTTAGGCTGGAGACTGCGCTCTTCACCGAAAGTAAAGAAATCTGAGTACTATTTTTAGCCCTGTCAGTTTTTAAAGATAACTCCAGATCCAACATTCTATCATCTTCTGTGCCTAAGTCTCCCTTCCTAAAACAAAAGCGACAAGAGCAAGTGTTGCAGAACAAGTGATTTTGAGAAGATGATGAAATAAAACATGCAAATGTGCTTCCAAAACGAAGCATGTGCTTCTGGGGCAGCTTGGTCTGTGAACGATGGGCACGGGATATAGTGTTCTCCATGGACCTCAATATTCTCTTGTTGAATTCCCAGTATTTGGTCCAGCTACCTATTTTACCTGAAGCCATTGCAGAGTGGTGGGAGGACCTGGAAGAGGAAAGATGGACAGCAATTCTTTTTGAGATAAAGTGTAGAGGACATGGGTGGGTGGTTCCAAGCTCTCAGAAATGTGCCAGGCAACTGCCTTTCTCTTTCCTCACTGGGCATAAATCAGAAGCACCAGCTTTCTAGGCTGCCAACTCAACACCTTTTATAGGCACTTAATTCACTCTGAAATTAAAAATATATACATTCCCTTAGTAGGAATTATCGTTATTCTTCAGTATGACAGAATGATTTGATTTTAAACCCTTATATGTCTCTTCTATATCCTACTCGGGGTGAGAATCCATCAGATGTCTGTGATGAATAGCTATTGCTGTCTTTGAGTCATCTCCCACACGGACTCTACTGATACCCTCCTTCAGGGACCTCATCCCTATGCCCTTCATAGGGCAACACTTGAATAAGTCCATGTATTACAAGAGTATCATTCCATGCCCACCTGGAAAGCCAGTCATCAGAATCTAGAAGGAAGGCTGACATTCATGCTGTTGGCAATCCCTGTCAGGTCTCCATTCTTGCCTTTTGCCTTCTCTACTGCTTTTTCACACTCCATGCATTTACTCCCATTCTGGAGTCTCAGGGTCCTTACAGTCTTACTACTATTTCTTCTTGTGACCAAGCCTACCCAAAGGAGCAGAAATCAAATAACCTAAGTCATCCATTATAGACAAATATGTCTATAATATGGAATATGTCCAGAATTTCCAGGTGGGATTATATATTTTTTAAAAAATGTAAAACTTTTCATAGGAAAAATAAAATTTGCATAAATAAATCAGAATGGGTTTCTTGAGAAGAGACATACTTTGAACCAAGGCAACTAGATATTCTGAAATATAAGAAAGAACATTGAACAAGGGGTGAGATGTATTGACTCCATTCCCAGTTCACAATTCTGCTGTGTGAGCCTAAGCAGGTGGTCAGCCTTCTCTGAACACCACAACTCTCTGCAAAATGACAACATCAGATACCAACAGAAGGGTTCTCAAGCCCTGCTAGCCTCAGAGCCTACCCCTAGATTCATGTGGTGGGGCTCAATGGGTTTTAGACAGCATGGGGACCATATGAGGCCAAACAATTGAGACATTTATAAATCTCTAGCCAGATCAAAAGTGTTCCTCCTCATAAATCTCAAAATAGGTTGACAAATGGAGAGAAAAGGCCCAAATCATACAGTGGATCTTTATTGTCGGACGCCGAGTCTTCAGTTCTAGGGTATGAAGTTGGTCTTCTTCAGACACCACAGTTCCACCCTGATCTATGTCTGATCTTGGCAGGCCTTGACTGCCCTGTGCTCTGATCCTGCTGCTCCCAAAGAACAGGTGGTTGTGCCCACATACGTGAAGTCATTCATGCACGTGACCCAGTATGAGCTCAGTTGCCAACAGGGCTGAACCTCCATCCCATAAAGTACCCAATCTGACTATGGAAGTATAGTTTGGATAACAGCCCCAAACTAGAGGGCCAGGAAAGACTTCTCTGGAGAATGGCCTGATTTCTATGCGTGCCAATGTGTGTGTGTGTGTGTGTGTGTGTGTGTGTGTGTGTGTGTGTGGTGTTTGTAGAGATACAAATATTCTACCACTGAGAAATAGCCCCAGGTTTATTTGAAGTTTTGTATTTTGAGACAGGGTCACTCACCTTGAATCTGTGATCCCCCTGCCTCAGCTTTCTGAGTAGCTGAAATTACAGGTGTGCTTCCAGACTGGTGCTGCATGTTGAACCTCCAAAAATACCAGTTGTTGTTTTGTTCTTTCCCTTACTTAGAATCAAGAGTAATTATGCTTTCAAATAAGCTCCAATAGCCTAACAGTCAGGATCTTCTAATCCAGGCCCCTTCTATATACACTCTCAGAACTCTTGAATGCCAAGACCCAGACTTACAAGACTGAGTCACACTGACTCCCACTCAGTCAAGGGTTTACTTTCAGTCCTTTGTTATTGCCAATCCTCACTCAGAATAAGGTACCACCTTCTTTTATGCAGATAGAACAATGTCCTGACCTACTGGGCTACCCTTATCTTCCTCCTCTGAGTCTAGTTTTATTTAAAGTATACCCAGGTGTGAGAACAAGATGCAGTTGTTAGGTGTTGAGAAGTCCTGATGGTGTTTTTATGTCAATATGCAATCATGGACCTTAGTGTTGGTGGAGGTTTCTGTCTGGTGTAGGAGGTTCTTCTGTCTATGTATTGCTTTCATTGGTTAATCAATAAAGAAACTGCTTGGCCTGATAGGGCAAAACTTAAGTAGGCAGAGAAGACAGAACTGAATTCTGGGAGGAAGAAAGCAGAGTCAGAGAACCACCATGGAGCCACCAGAGACAGATGTGCTGACTCTTTCCTGGGAGGCCACTGCCATGTGGTGATACAGATTAATAGAAATGGGTTAAATCAAGATGTGAGCCAATAAGCCAAGAAGAGGCTAGAGACAATGGGCCAAACAGAAATTTAATTAATACAATTTCTGTGTGGTTATTTTGGCTGTAAGCTAACCGGGCAGGTGGGACAGAACAAGTGGGCCCTTTATCCTCAGGCAACATCTGTCCCTCCCAGTCCAGCAGCCATTCAGTCCCAAAGAAACACAAAGAGGCCTACACTAATTATAAACTGGTTGGCCTATTAGCTCAGGTTTCCTTATTAACTCACTCTTACATCTTAGATTAACCATAATTTTTGTCTGTGTTAGCCATGTGGCTTGGTAACTTTTATCAATGAGGCATTCTCATCTTGCTTCCTCTATGTCTGGGTGATAACTGCAGACTGAGACTTTCCTCTTCCCAGAATCCTCCTCTTCTGGTAGTCCCACCTAGACTTCCTAACTGGCTACTGGCCAATCAGTATTTTATTAAACCAATACAAGTGACAAATCTTTGCAGGGTACAAGAGCATAGTTCCACAGTATCCTAGTACATTGAAATCATAGTATTCAGCTACCAAAGACAGGTAAGGGACACATGTAGACTGTCTACAAAGGAGATGCTCATTAAAATGTGGCTGGGTTCATGGTTCCACCCCCACATTCACTAAAATAACAATAAATGAAGGTGATGGTGGTTTACCCAACCCATTCAACTATAGCCGTTAGAGAAAGAGGGATTTGATCTACTGCTGTTACATCTCTGATCTTATTCTAATTCCAAGTTGACAACAACATTGGCTACTTGGTTTGTAAATTGGTTTTAAAGAAAAGATCTCAGATGCCTACATCTCTGCCTAAAGTCTTCTTTCTTCTACAAACTCTGTATAACAAATGGACACTTAGGACAGCATAAACAGCCATGTTGGAAGGGTGGAGAAGCAGGAAATTCATATGCACCGCCTTCTACATTAGCCTTTGAGCTACAAGGAACAGTAGCCAGACTCCAGCTAACCTGAGCATATGGAAGCAGAAGCTCTAGGGAGGGGACATCTGGTTTCAAGTGTCCCTTGTCTTACTTTTGACAACATTCTTACCCTTTGATTCTACTTTGCTTTTGTTGGCTTCATTTTTTTTAGCAGAGCTTCCCCACATGTTAGAAAGGTATCCCCCACATGTCAGGAAAGGTACACCTGGGCAAAGATGCCTTTCCCCCCAAACTCCTAGAAAATGCTCAGGGAAGAAACCGACTTGCTGTGCTCGCTTACACACTTTGAGGGTGGCGGCTCTCATCAGACCATAAGGAGCTACAGCTCAGTGTGTTGAACATCAAAAATCCACTGCCGAGCTTTTCACGGCACCCAGAGAACAACGCGGCAGCAAGCACCCTGAGGATGGGACGCCTGGCTGTGAAGTTCTTACTCAGTGTTCCCTAAGCAGCACACTGGTTAGTGCTTCCAGACAATTTGATTTTAAAGACAAAGAGCCAATGCATGTGCTAGGACATTCATAGCCTTCTTTTTGAAGAGTGAATCTAGCACAACTTGGAGACACTGAGGCAGAGGTTAGATTGCCCTTGGAGAATAGTCTGAAAGGAGACAGGATAAAAGCCCTGAGCCCCTGAGGGGCACAGGACAGATTCTCACAGGGACAGAATCAATCCCCGCTCTTCTGACTTTAAACCTTGCAACTTTCCATTATTCATTTGAGTTGTTGGTGATAATTTCTAAAAATTATGACGAGATAGCCATGTCTATAATTTATTAGCTCCTTTTGGTTATGGGGGGATAGCTCAGTTGGTAAAGTGATTTCCTTGCAAACAAAGGGACCTCAGTTTAATTCATAGAACCCATATGAAAAACAAGCATATAAACAAACAACTGGGCATGGTGTCACTCACTTGTCATCCAGGGCAGGGGAGGCAGAGTCATTGACCAGCTAACTTAACCCATTTGACAAGTTCCTGACAAATGGTTGACCTATCTCAAAAACCAACATAAATGGCAGTAAACAAAAAACATGGTTGTCTTCTGGCCTACACACACACACACACACACACACACACACACACAGAGAGAGAGAGAGACACACACACACACTCAACATTACTCTAGGACTTGGACTTTGAACTGAAATTTCTGGGCTAAGAATTACATTTTCATTTTAATATCAGTATAGAGGGATTATCAATGCATCAGGTAATCTGCTAACTATGAAATTCTCAAAGCAGAGCTACCATCATTCAGATGTGATATGTCCTTAAAACCATTCTCTTCTCTTTACAGCTATCTCATATGATGGCCTGACCTAAAGTGGCCATGCCCCCTGCCACTTTCCAGGGCAGTCCTTGGAGCAGGCAAGAGACTGCCTGCTTTCTGTCATAGCCTTCCTTGCCTTCCCTGAAGTGTAGTCACCAGTCAGATGCACCAGGCTCCCGCAAGGCGTGCAGAGGGCAGGCTGGCTCCTGCTCCCCACAGCAGGGCTCATGCAAGCATCTGAGAATGTAAGATCACCCACTGCAGAGCCGCGGCAGAGGCAGGCCACAGCAGGTGGACCGCAGAGCGGAGCCACAGCTTTTGTTAAGTCCTCAACATTATTTCTGCGCAGCTCTTTAGATTTAAGCTCCTGCCGTTCTTTCCATAATGGCTGAGAGAAATAAAAACACCGCCTGCACACTCCTTCCTGCCTCCCTCGCAGACTGCACACCTTCCTCTCCTCCTCCTCTGCGTGGTTTCCCAGTCCAGTGCTCGGGGCTGGCCCACCACTCGTGGGCCATTGTTCACCTCTCTCCTGGGCTGGAGGCCGCTCTCAGGGTTCAGCTGCAATTTGGACAGCAGGGCAGCCGGGTCTCACAGTGACCTTCCTGGACTTATTGTCTGCCGTGGCCTAAGGTGACAGGTGTGCGTGGGGGCAGTTTGCAGAGAATCAATCCCTATTTGTCGTAGCTCATCACACACTGGGCAGAATCTTAAGCTACCTGATGATGAAAGGTTTAAGGAGCACAGTGCTGGCTGCCCTCTCCTCGGAAGTTAAGGACCTCATCTGTTTCCGCTTTTTGGTACCAGAGGCCCCTTCCTTCCTTCTTCATTATCTGTGAACAGCAAAAATCTTCCCCATAGTAAAGTTCCCTTAACTGTAAAGGATTGCAGACGGATGAGAACACCATCCTGCCTAAAATGTAACGTCCCTTTCTTGGCACCGATTTTTGGCTTTGGACCACTCATCCACCTTCCTCTATAGAGGAGCTGGCTCATGGCATGGAACACAAATGTGGTGACCCCAAGGTTCAACGTGCATCCTGCAGCCTTGATGAGGAACGCTTGAGGCTCTGACACAGACAGGAAGTCTGATTGTGCAGTAAGGAGCTGAGACTTCCAAGAGTCCCCTTCCAATCACAATGTCCCCCAATCAGAGGTTCATCAGTCGGTGCCTCGCCTCTCTTGACGGGAAATCCCTAACACAGGCACAGGCCACCCCTTCAGTGACAGGGTGGGGTGGCTCGCTGTTTGAGGCCGGACGTCCTGATGGATCTGAGACGCAAATGGAGGGAGAACGGGGAGGAGGGTGCAGATTCTATCCACATGACCCCTCTCAGTGAATCCTGAGGCCGGTGGGATAAATTCTTCCCAAAGTATACCAGGATCCTCTCTGCCAATGATAACCACAAAAATGAGCCACCGATTGACCTCAGGATTCTGTCTGCTGGTGACCCGGGGGGTAGGGTGGGAGAAGGGGGTGGCACTCCTCAAAACAAAGGAAAAGAGAAGGTACCCTTTTCCAGGAAGGTTATAACTGTGTGCTTTCCCCAAATGTGAAAGTCACTGGATGGGATAGATTCTTGGTCAGAATGAGAGAGCACGTTTTGGACACTGGGGTTTGACAGCAAGTAGTTCTGACCTAGCTGGGCTGGGCATCCCTTAGGAATATATTTTGACTCAGTGAAAGGGTAGCCCCATTCTGAAGCTACTATCCCAGGAAGACTCAATTCCCAGGCCCTGATTGCTTCTTCACTGATATGTGCTAGATCACATCAGTCTCAATTTGGTTAAAATAGCAAAATAAATGGAAATGACTTGGTGGCTGTGGGATGTGGCTATGGCTGGATGGAGGAGTAATTACTCTTGTTGTAGATAGCAGATGTGGAGTGGGGATATCTCCAACGGAGTCCCACAGTCTCTGGGATAGAGCTGGGATGTGGACCTAGAGAGACACAACCCTAGGCCCTGTGTGCGGACAATTGCCACTCTCCTAAACGGTTCACCTGCATTCAAAACGCCTGCCCTGATAGCCACAGATCAGTGTAACTCTCACTTCTCACTAAGCGAAGCTTTGGCAGCAGATGGAAACCATCCCATAAATCCACAACTGGTTAAAATGTGGGGAACTGATGATTATGGAGTACCCAACCCCAAATGAATCACCTAAGACACAACCCCCACACTTAAGGCTTAAGGAACACTGCGGAAAGGCAGGCGGAAAGACTGTAAGAGTCATAGGATCCGGATGCCTACAGTGATACAGTGTTTTCTACATATGACAGAGAGCTGCACCAATAAATTCTTAGCAACATGGCCACATAAATGAGACTAGAACAATGAAAACACCAGCTCATGCACTGTCTCTAATCTCATGGGCCCCCACCCTAGATGAGCTACAGACAATAATAATAAATAGCTCACTGTTCTTAAGGATGAACCCCTGATAGGTTATCCAATCTAAATGATACATACAGATGAGCACGTACAGATGAGCAACTGGACCCAGATATAAACATGTATGTATGTACTTACATATATATTATGTATGTAGCAATAATAAGTACAATTATGTATGCATATATGTAATGATGATAATAAAGAAGAGATGAATTTAAGAGGGAGTGGTGGGCACATGATAGTGGAGAAGTTTTATGGGAGAGGACAGGGTGGAAATAATGGAGATACAGTTCTCATGTAGGAAGCTCTTTTAGAAATAAGGATAAAGGAGCTGCATGGATGACAATGGGTGTGTGTTCAGCCTACCTTCTCTGTGCTATTTGACAGTTATACCACCCACCTGTTCTCAGAAAAGTATCGCCTAGGATCAGGTATAGGCCAAGGTTTAATTTTATTTCAGGTTTAAAAACAAAATCACTGTGCCCATTCCCTGAATGGGTAGGATGCCATGCTCAGTCTTAGTGCAGGGAAGAGGGGTTTGGTCCCACCCCAAGTTAATGTGCCAGACTTTGTTGACTTCCCATAGGAGCCCTTACCCATTGGATGAGTGAATGGGTGGGGGTGGGCAGGGGGAGGGGAAGGGAGGAAGGGGGAGGGTTGGAAGGGAGAACTGTGGTTGGAATGTAAAGTGAAATTTTTAAAATAACTAATTAAAACAATTTATTGCATCACAGCAGGGTGCGAGGAAAGATCTCAGACAGGTCCTTTGCTCCTCCAATGCTAACTTCTGACATGACGTCACCTACTGACAGTATTCTTCCCCGCGCTGTAGATCCACTCTTTCTATGTCCCCCTCAAGGCAGATCATGACTCTAAGCCTCTCCAAAGAATGCCAGAAAGCTATCATGGAGAACGGCCACTTGCCAGGTGCTGGCTGATAAAAACAATTACGGGGGCCAACCACTGGCAATTTGATTAAGACCTAAAGCAGTATATGGTGTTTTGTATATTCTCTATCCCGATATAGCGATATAGCCATTGTTCTGAATGTATTAATTTATACTTTCACTGTTTTTAAAACAGCAGAAAAAGGTTAGATGTAAGAAATCTCTAATACCCTTTTGAGTCCCTCACAGAATTTAGCCTAGAAAAAGAGTTTTGAAGTTGATCTAACCAACAAACTAGTAAATTCAAACCCTCACTCTGTTTGTTAAGAGTTGTATAGCTGTGGGGAAGTGTTTTCTGGACCTCAATGTCCTCATCTATAAAATGGGCAGAGTAATAATACCAAGGCACTGTTCACAGACCATGAGGGTTTAATGAGAAAACAAAAGAGAACACTGCATATGGTTATACATAACAAAGGCCCGACGAACACTGGCTGTGATGGCTTCATTCTTACTCTGGCTGCATATTGTGTGGGAGCACAGAAAAAAAATCAGGTTAGTGTGGATTTGTGCATTTCGATGGAGGACATCCACAGATGTTGATGTCTCTCCCTCTCCAGTCACTGAAGACTATTGGTGGTGACTCTGCTCTTTATCATCTTCCTAGAAAGAAGTGGAGTAGGGGTAAAAGGAAGCCTCCCTTCAACCATTCTGCACTCTTGTCACCTGCTGTTACTGCTGCCCTGGAGCATTTAATTACACACGTCACTATGCTGAGCCTTGTACAAAAGAACCCAAGATAAGATTCTTGTCCTGGGAAGCTCCTGGCATCAAGGACATTTGGATGAACATGTATATCAGAATGTAAAAACACTCTGTGAAGAATTCTGCTGGGATTTTGCTGGTCATTGCGTTGAATCTGTAGATTGCTTTGGGTAAGATTGCCATTTTTACTGTGTTAATTCTACCTACACAAGAGTGTGGGAGATCTTTTCATTTTCTGCTGTCTTCTTCAATTTCTTTCTTCAAAGATTTAAAGTTCTTGTCATACAGGTCTTCCACTTGTTTGGTTAGAGTTACTCCAAGATATTTTATGTTATTTGTGGCTATTGTGAAGGGTGATGGTTCTATGATTTCTTTCTCAGCCCATTTATCATCTGTATAAAGGCGGGCTACTGATGAAATTTGCGGGCAAATGGATGGATCGAGAAAACATCATATTGAGTGAGGTGACCCAGACCCAGAAAGACAAATAAAATATGTACTCACTCATAAGTGGCTTTTAGACATGAAGTAAAGAAAAACCAGCCTACAATTCACAACCCCAGAGAACCTAGACAACGAAGAGGACCCTAAGACAAACATACATGGATCTAATCTATATGGGAAGTAGAAAAAGACAACATCTCCTGAGTAAAGTGGGAGCATGGGGACCATAGGAGAGGGTAGAAGTGAAGGGGGAGGAAAGAAGGGAGCGGAGAAAAATATATAGCTCAACAAAACAATAAAAAAAGAGCATAAAGGCAGAAGAGAAAGAGAACACCTTTAAATATAATAGCAAGAAGCTTTGGAAGTGATCTCCAGCTCTCTGGCTTTATAGGCCAAAGGCCAAGGCTTGGGGAACTAAAGGGACCTGTCTTTGGCCTGGATCTGTGAGGAGCAAGAAAGATGCTCTGGGCCCCTGTGCTCAGAGCCATGGACTGCCCACCTCCTGCTGGTGCTCACATAGTCACCCACTAAGCAAGAAGAGTGAGCCTCGGTATCATCTTCTTTTCACCTCTGTGGCCATAAATAGGAACAGGCACCGAGCCCTCTATGGCAGAAGGAGAATATGCATTAGCAATTCTATGGGAACCGCAAGAAGGCATAACTGATGTGGGTGGGCTGGAGGACAATCTGAAACCTTTGCTGAAATGAACTGGTGAGCAGCCATGAAGGGCTCAGCTTTTCCTTTTGTTCAGAGTGTATCACTTATTTCCTTAAGGGGAAGAAGTCAAAACCGAGCTTCCTACTTCTTAGAGTTAGAACTCTGTAAAAATTGTGTCTATTTATTTGTTTGGTTGGTTTTCTTGCTGACGGATCATCAAGGAGATACAGTCATCTGAGGACATTTAATAGTAACACACAAATTAGCAATTTGACGGTTCTTCCGTGCATCTAACTTAAATCTGTCTAATTGGAGGCTAAAATACAAACAGTATCCTTTTTAGTGACTGTTGATTGAAGCCATATAGCAAGAGCCTGGCTCTCTTTCAGGCAGTTCTGTGTAATCAAACAGTGGGCTGTCTTTTCAAATTCTGGACACTATCACATGGCATGGGGTGGCATACACATTGGTGATTTTAGAAAATAAAGTGACTGAAAAGTAGGAGTGATGCAAGTTTTCAGGAGGAAGGGGGGCAGGAGAAGAAAACAGAAAGTTATTTATTATTTTCAAAGTGACTACACAGAAAGGTTGAAGAACTAGAGAAGAGAAATCTGTCACTGAATAACTTCCCTCGCAGGCAAAATAGGAACAACAAATAGAATTTGACTCATTCTTGCAAATTTCACAGAGCATGAAAATGCCCCTTTAAAATTTTCTGCAAGCCATGTTGACTATGGGATTTCTCCAGTGCAAAGTGTATCTAAGTTCGGGGGGCCAAAGACCACCAGAGGAAAGGGATTTTTGGATGCTCAGGGCTCTGCTGAGTGTCAGTTTAAAAAATGAAAGCAATATACAAGGGGCAAAGTGGCATTTATCATTCCATCTCTCCAGGCTCCTGTCTCTTTAATCAGCTTGATTTGCCCAGCAAATGATTCCTGAGTGTGTGTGTGTGTGTGTGTGTGTGTGTGTGTGTGTGTGTGTCTGCGCGCGCGTGTTGTAGCTCTGTCAATCCTTGGATTAGAACCAATGATTGCAGCTTGTAGGAGGGCTGTCCAGGGCCAGATTGTACAATGTGCCTCAGTGCCAGAGTATGAGTGGAGATAATTACGGAGAAGTCAGACTCTCTCACGCCCTCGGCTTCCTTGTTGTGTCCTTCAGCATAACAGTGGATTTAAATCTCCTCGGAAGAGCTTGAGAGCAACACAATCTATCAAGAGGAAAAAGGAAAGAAAGAGAGAGGGGGGAAAAAAGCGATCCTGACAAAAAAGAAGAAAAAGAAGAAAAAAAATTATGAAAACCATCCAGGCAAAAATGCACAATTCTATCTCGTGGGCAATCTTCACGGGGCTGGCGGCTCTGTGCCTCTTCCAAGGTAAGACCGGCTTTTGATATGCCTACAGCATCCCCGGGAATGGTACCCGGTGCTGCAAGCATTTGCAGGCTCTTGGGGTCGGCTCCGCTGCGCGGTTTGCAGGTGGAAGCGCGAGCGTTTTAACCAGCATGGCTGGGACTTCATTCTCCCGACCAGGCTGTGAGAATATTGATTTGATTCTGGTTGCTACCGGAATGGGGGACTATATGTGCATAAGTAAAACGTGTCTCGGCTGCTCCCCTTGGGTCCGTAGCTGTGCGCTGGCTCCCTGGCTTCACGCACATCCTTCACACTTACACAGCCCAGCACACATGTACGCAAGGGATCCTTGCAGATGGGGAGGGCAGCCGGGTTGTGAATGTGCTGCTTATGCGACTGGGGAGAAATTACAGGACAAAACTTTAAATATTGGCCAGTGAACTTGCAAAGCTTCCAAGAGGAGCGAAGCGGGGAGACGCAGGCTGGAAATAATCGGGTACATCCTGGAAGGTGCTGGCCAGCGATTTGGCTTCGGGGAATAAATGCTTTCGCAGGAACCTGCACAACTGTTAGTTTTGTATCTGTTTAGGGGTGTGTTTGTGGCGGGGCTGGGTGGCGGTGGGCGTTTTAAGCAGATAAAGGAGTGTGCACCACAGTGGCAGGCTGCGGTGGGCTCTGAAATTCAGGAAAGCCTCTCCAAGTTGAAAGGACAGAGGCACTAAGAGGCGAATGCTAATTTTCGGTCTACTTATTGGCGGAGGAGCCAGGCTGCAGTTGCTGAGGCTGGCTTGCTCTCTGACCAGGGCTCTTCAGTGTTGGCTCTGCTCATTTCAGGTGCATTTGGGAATCTGCTTCCACCTTGAGTCCATTTGCTGCACTGTGTGGTCCCTACCACTGTGTCAGTCCTCCCGTTAATCTTGGCGGTGGAATTAGCTGCTAACCAGTTTGCCTTCCCCCATCTTTTGGGGGTGGGGTCGGGGCTCTAGGTTGCCCCTTTAATATTTAAGATGTTGGAACTCAGAGATTGAGACAGGCAGAAACTTTGACAGGCTTGATCCTGCAAGGCTCTCCAAGAGGCTTGGTGCCTGGGGTGGGGAGGAGGGGAGGTAAGGCTCTCCTTCCTTATGCAGTTGCGTTCCCAGAGGAAAGTTCTGACTGGCAGAGTGAAAAGGGATGGGAGTCCCACAACTGCTTCCTCTGTTCCCAGTGTATTACAGAGTTCTCATGATCTCGCTGAGTCCTAAGAGCTAGTCCTTCTGATCCCTTCTGGGTGATGGACCCTGTCCTCTACAGACCTATTATGAGGACAGAGAGACCAGGCTGGAAAGAATCAAAGGTAAATGCCTGTGCATCCTGGCTGTGGCTTAGGGAGGAAGGGAAAGGAGAAAAGAGGGATTAGTCCCTGACAAGAAGATGCAGGACACACGAGACTGCCTGTCACACCTAACCCTAGGGACTCAGCCTTTGAGGTCTCCATCCTGTCCTTTAGGCATTGGGGGTATAGAAGGATAAGGAGTCTAGAGGCATCCTTGGTTGACTCCTCTTACGTAATATGGAGCAGGATTGGTGTGTGTGTGTGTGTGTGTGTGTGTGTGTGTGTGTGTGTGTATGCATATACTCTGCTTATTCCAGGCACTTAGGATTTCACAAACTGAGTCTGTAGCCCTAACATTGGCAATAGGGGAATTGAGTTCAAGCTCAGGTCCCCTCCGGGAAATAGCACCTTGCTTTCTGAGAGCAGAAATGGAAACTAAGCAGGCAAGGCATTGAGTAAGGTTTCAGAGGATGGGAGGGGGTGACCCATGCCTTTGGAAACTGCCATCTGTCCTGAGAGCCTCTGTCCTGTTTATTACATCAACCTGGAGACAACTGCCAAAATCCCACCATCAGCAACCCCACTGGCTATATGCCAGGAGCCCCAGGGCCAAAGCAAATTTACATATAAATTAGCATAACTTTTCATTAGAAATAAATGCAGAGAAGCATAATATTTGCTCATACTTCACATATACCCCTGAATAGAGGAGTAGGAGAAAAAAACATATTTCCCCAGGTGAAGTCTGATTTTTTGTAGTCTTGTTCCCATCTTGGGGGCTGAGTGTGGGGACCGGGATATCTTGGATCCGGTCTCCTTCTCCCAAATTCTGAATTTCCCAAGGAAAACGATAGCTTTTTTTGTGCTGGCTGCATCCAGGGAGTTCTAAATAGGCTGCCATGTGTCATAATAGATCAGGGCTGGCCAATTTTAAGGTAGTGTGACCCCTAGAGACCCCATGCCACATGCCAGTGGGACATGGCAAAGGTGATGTCTGTTTTACTTTCAGAAAAGGAAGCAGAGGCTGCTAGCTATCTCTTATCAAACTTGCAGAATTACTGAGGCAGCCCAGGTCTTGCCTGCAATAATCCACCCCTATTGCATTGACCCAGCGGGACTAGTTAGAATGCGCCACACATTCCGAGGCAATTTTTTTTTCTTCTCCTCTGTTTTTGTTTTAAACTGACTCTTCCCACGACTACTACTTCTGGGTTTCTTGCCTCTTGGAAAGGTGTGTGGCTCTAGTGACAGGTTAGGGACCCCCTCCCTGATCCATTCCTCCCCGCCCCCCCCCAACCCACGAGCAACAGTGATCTGATTTAGGGAGGTACAGGTTTAGGTGATTCAAAAATGATTTAGAGTGACAGGACTGGGAGGCTGGGGACGAGGGGCATTGATTAGCTCCAAGGGGTGAGGGGTCTGTTACCAGGGCTGGTTAACTAGAGGAAGCTCTTTCTTGAGATGACAGGAAGCAGGCTTAGGCACTGCCCTTTCCGACACACTGCCCACCTTCTGCCAGCAGAGGTTCTGAGCACAAACGGCTGGGTACACTGCAGCTTTCCTCTTTCTAGCGACCAGCCATCCCTTCTTCCAGGGATCATGGCTCCTCTCAGCCCCTTTCCTTTAGCTGGGTTAGTCTCCTTTCCAACCCTCCCAATTCTCTACCTTTCAGATCCCACATCAAGGAACCTGCTTATTGAAAATACAGAGTTAGAAGGAAAAGAGGCTCACTTCACACTGTCCTTGGCTCACAGCTGAGGCCATGGGCACCATGAAGCTAGGCAGAGTGTCTAGCCTCCTGCCATTCACTCGCAGTAAGCATGCGGATGGCCCAGGCAGTCAAGCTGGGTCCAGTCTAAGACAGGAAGGAGGTAGATAAAACCAAACAGCACTCACTGGCAACATGCACTCATCAACTTGAGATGAAGGGATCTAGGGCCTGGTGTGGCTACTTGGGAGTGTGATCAAAGTGCAGGGCGAGGAGGGGAACCCCTAAAAGTGAAGCATGTCTGCCATGCTTGGGGCTGCCTACTTAGGGTTCATCATGGTCTAATGTTCCTAGATAGAGACTTCCTGCTGGAGACTGTACTACCTCAGTGCTGGGCCTCTGAACACTTGCTCAAGGCTGCCAGCAGCCAAGCAGCGCCAGGCAGGAGCATCAGGCCTTGCTGATGAGGGCCATTCTTGGAAACGCAGCCGCAGCCGTAGTTAGCAGTGTTACCAAGTGAAACCTGGTTCTGCTGTTGATACTTTCTTTCTTTTAAAGTCAAATAGAAATACAAGAAGTGCTTTCATTAACCACGATGCATACCTGGTATATCTTCTTTCTCAGTAAGCCTCTCCTTCAAAACAGGTATTAACAATGTGGTCCAAGAAAGTAATTTAAAAATACCTTTCTAGGTTCCCGGGAAGGGAAGGGGCTCCAATCCTGGTTTCCTACTAGCAATTCCCTGGGATGTCTTTGTCATGCACATACAGTTCAGCAGAACTAGGGGCCAATGAGCAAGACTGTCTCTGGTTGAGCGTCATGGATGGACCAGATAAACCAGGTTATCCTTTGGACTGAAGTGAGCATATACAATTCCAAGAAGCTGCAGACTTTGTGAGTGGATCCTGCTTGCGTGATTCTGTCACACACAAGAAGCATGTGCTAGAAAGATCTGCAATATTCTTGATGTCCTCTCATGGTGAAGACACCCTCTGGACAAGACTGGCAAGCCCAGGATTTGGCTCATTGCCAATCTTTTTGTTGTTATTGTTATTGGGAGTTTTTGGCTTCCTCCTTACCGGCTAAAATGCTAAGTTTGCTTTATTGCTAGGGCATCAGAGGTCCTCCAGACTTCAAATAGCCCATGTGGACGGCCTCTAGGTGTCAAGCCAGCTCTAGTGATCTGAGTCAAGCTCAGTTGGGAACCTGATCATCTCTGGGCTCAATTTTTCCTGTGTTTTCTAGAGGGAAAATAAATATTTCCCTCCAAGAGCCTGTCTCCCCACCTGCCTGACAGGCTGGGGAGCGACTCCCCTGGGTGTTGTAAGGACTCATTAATGCTTGTAACACTCCAAACATGTGGTGCTAAGTGGAACCCCACGCTGAGATGGGTTGTATTTATGCGGTTTCCTTCCTTTCTGCTCTATTGGCTTGTTACATGTTTACTTTATGTCTATAGTCATTTGAAATTCAATAAAAACAAATTAAACATAAAAATTGAAACATGCAAACATAAGGTAGCTGGTGGCTACAGGTTGGGCAGACACTGTCTTATGAGTCTCCCTGGACTCTCTTCCAGTCTACTGGGGCTTCTGCACAGCAATGGGGGTGGCAGGCTGGGGAGGAGAGGGGTCTCTAGATGAAATGCAGGGATCATGCCCCCATCCATCTGGAAAAGGAGGTTTGGCATGGGTTTGTGATCCTGCGGTGTGAAGAGCAGAGGGGCGAAATCTTGGTGAGGGATAGGAGCTAGTGGTTAGAGTTTCAGCGGGGATGGAGGGATGGGAGAAGGGGGGGGCAGGAAGCACTACTCTAGTCCAAATCAGCAAAGTTTGGGGAAAGGAAAGATTCCCTGTACTTTTACTGTCTTTGATCAGTTGTCTCTGAAAACTTCGCATTTTCTTTCCTAGTGTATTTACTTATGCTGCCTTCAGGATTAAGTCTGCTCCTACTGTCCCTACCATGTGTGAGGTGTGAGTTCAATCACACTCCCTCCCATCCTCTCCTGCTGTCCTCTCTCTCTCTTCCAGCTCCCCACTCTAGATGCTTCCCATTTTTCTCATTCCTTTCATCCCCCCTTCTTTTCCATGGGAGTGGTAATTGATCAGTTGACAGATCTAGGTCAAGCTGGCAGGGTTGCTCTGCTTCCTGCAGGCTTGCCTAGAAGGAGGGGAGAGTCTGTGTGCCCCGCCCACTAGAGCCCAGACCGTGGGGCGGAGCATTAGGGAAGGAGGGCAGATGAACTGTGGTAAGTTCACTACATTGTCTTCATCTGTTTAGTGTCTCCGACACTGGTTTGTCATACCCAGCTTATCTTGCCTTCTTCCAGCCTTTATCTTTCCCTCTGCATCTGTGCTCACCTTGTCCCTCTTTGCTCACTCCCTTTCTTGACTCTCCTTCTGAAATCATGGCAGGCGAACACAGAATACCCCTTATGTAAGTCATATTACAGGTTTGGCCTTTTGTTTATTTGCGAGAGGAGAAGCAGAAGCCCTGCCAGAGGAGCTCTGTAAGACATTTGCAAACCACAAAACAAACCAACAAAGACTCTAATTTTCATTGCTGAGAAGAGAGGATTGCAAGAGAGACTGTCAAGCTAAGAGTCAAATATTGGAAAACAGACTCCTCACTCTTGCTACCCAAAACATCTTAGGTTACTAAATTTGACCTTTTCCCCCCTATCCTTATTTTTAGCTTCAATGAGAACATTAGCCTTTGCATTAATAAAAGAGTGTTCAGAAGAGCAGTGTGTCTGCGCTTCACTTGCGCACCAAACTCTAACCCCAGCCCAAAAAACTTTTATGGCTGGTCCACTGGTTCAAAGGCTACGGAGTGTGTTTGGGGCAGTACTATGTTTCACTCTGTGCTGAAGGGGCTAGGACTGCACAGGGAACAAATCAGGTAAGGAATAAGGCCAAAGACTGAGCCCAGTCTGGTCTTGAAGCAGCACCTTGCAGGAGCGTGAAGATTCAATGCGGTGTACCGCCTCCTGTGCAAATGATGACGGCCTGGCAAGAAAGTGACCAGCCTGTAGTTGTTTTCTGTTTGTTTGTTTGTTTGTTGTTTTATTCCTTGTCTCTTTCTTCTTTGCACTTTTGGGGACCTGTTACCCAGCTTCAAAGTCAATCACATGTTGAGGCTTATTATTACTTATTAATACTTGGATGCCTCACCTTAGATTGGCTTATTTCTAGCTAGCTTTTCTTAACTTAAAATTATCCTATCTAGCTTTTGCGTTTGGGTTTTTAACCTTTCCCTACTTCTGTATATCTTTTCTTTCCTTCTTATTCTATGTCTGGCTGGGTGGCTGGGTGGCTGGCCTCCAGTATCCTCCTCTCCTTCTTTTCTCGCTCTTCAATCTTCTCTTTTCCCAGGTTTCTCCCCCTATTTATTCTCTATGCCTACCAACCCTACCTGTCCTTTCTCCTGCCTTGCTATTGGTCATTCAGCTCTTTATTGGACCAACCAAGTGTTTTAAATAGGCAAAGTAACACCCCTTCACAGAGTTAAACAAATGCAACATCAAAGAATGCAACACATCTTTGCATCGTTAAACCAATGTTCCACAGCATAAACAAATGTAACACATCTTCCACTAATACTCTACAACACCAGCCCTCAGTCAGTGTTTGGGCAAGCATTGGCAGAGGTTCTGCACATCACAGCTCTGTGTTCTTGCAGATCAGAGACACTACCTTTGATTTCTGCTGCTCTTGCCAAGAAGGTGTTCCTGGAAATCTGACGTGCCTTCCATTATATGCCACATGATGAAGCTGGAAGCAAATGAGAGTCAATTAGTCATGTGACTCCTCATTTTGGTTATTGAATATTTGGTGACTCTTAACTCCATTGCCACCCAGCATAGCCAGACTCCCTCCTTTGTGCCCCAATTTCTGCACAGCCACAATAGGGCCAAAGATGGTAAAGAGAGAAAACTTGCGATACGCCAGGGAAGAACTTGCTTCGGGCAGCTGGTCTGTTTCCTTGGCTTCTGTGTGGGATGTGCATCTGTAGTGATATTTGTCTGTGGTTTAACAAATAAAGTTTTGCTAAAGATCAGAGTGCAGAACTAAGCCACTAGAGGCCAGGGAGTGGTGGCACACACCGTTAATCCCAGGACTCAGAAGATGGAGACAGAAACAGAGAGATCACTGTGAGTTCAAGGCCACCCTGGGCTACATGAGATTGCCTCTGTCTAAAAGAGAAACAGAGCTCACACAAAGGTGATCCCAGTGCTTGAGATTCCATGCCTTTAATCCCAGCACTAGGGAAGTGGAGAGAGGAGTAATATGGCTGGGCAGAGAGAGGAATATAAGATGGGAGGAGACAGGAGCTCACTGCAGCCTGAGGAGCAGTGCAGTCTGAGGACAGGATTGCCCCTTTGGTCTGAGCATTGGTAGAGGTAAGAACTCTCAAGTGACTTTTCTTCTTTGATCTTCAGTATTAACCCCTATATCTGACTCTGGGTTTTTATTATTAATACCAATTAGAATTCATACTACACACATTTGCTTCCCTTTAAGAACTAACTTGTTACTTGGTCAACCTCCCCTAATTTAGGTTTCGAAAACAATCCAAATGCTTCATTAACTGAAGACAGTTATTCGTTCTCTTCTACTGCTATACATTATTTGGGATGTCACCTTGCGTGGTTCTGTGTATCTGTTGTCTCTTAGTCTGTCCCACTGGATTTTCAGCTCTGCATGTTCAAAGGAGGCCACGCTTCTATGCTCAGTCTAGGCGCCACAGTACAGCCCGAGTACATGGGAAGGGCTGCTTCTGCCTGCATTCCCGTCTTCCACAGCAGTGGTGATTATTGCAGATTTTCCCATGGGACAAAACTTTCCCTAGGTCTACAGTTCTTCCAAGTCCAGTAACCTAGAGCAATTCTTCTTCTAACCCAGTCTTAGAAGCCATAAGGGCCTTCAACAGATAGGAGTTCCAAGAGGTCCTCAGCCTCTGTTTGTTTTCAATACGCTCCCACTCTAAGCTAGTCATTGCAAACCACTGAACCACAGAAAGCATTACACAAATGCTGGCATCAGACCCTGGGTAGGTCAGAATCTCCTCGCAGTCTCACTCAACACTGACAGTTTCAAAATTCTCCCAAACTGTTTTAAGTAGGAGCAGGGCTAAAAACCATACCCGGAAAGCCATCGGAAAATTTTCTGCACCCCTGGGTTAGACGCACACCTAGATGGACTTTGGCGTTTGCACTTTAAAATAAAGTGGTCGGATCAAAGGATTTTAAAGTTTCATTCCAAGCTCTGCATTCTGTGATTCTGCAAACAGTCTTCTTGAGAATAGTTATTGATAGGTAGTGGTGTAAGGAGAAAAATACTCACAGGTGGTTTCTGTCTACAGGAAGCTAGGAATATAAACGGTCACACATGGGTGAACACAGTGAGATCTCGAAAGTGATGTGCATGCACATGCAAGCTACATACGGTGTCATGTGTAAGGCATCATCTGTCAATACAGACATGTATTTATTTACTTGTAGAGCATTTTTAGGGTGCCAGGCAAAGATTGACCTGTTAAAGCATTGCAGGAAGAAGGAATGAAGAATTGTAATAACTCCTAATTGATCCATCTCTAAGGCTTCTTGCAAGAAAAATTCAGGAAGCCTTTGAGTGAAGGTCAAGACTGTTTTAAGATGGACTTGCAGGGTGTTAAGCAGCAGTGAGCCATGGAAGAAACTCCTTCCTCAAAGGCAAGGATGGGACACCAATCTTTCCCCCAGACACTGCCTCCCTTCCTGAGGTATCAATCACCCTATACCACCGCCTCCTTCCTGTGCTCAAGGAAGACTCACGCCCAGCACCTCAACAGCAGCCATGAAGCTCCGAAGCTCTGTTTGTTAGATGGCTGTGATGTTGCCGCTGCTTCCCACGCCAGGTCAGTCCTTGCCGGCCACGCAGGAGTGAGAGCTTGTTTGTTGGTTTCTGATGGAGTCAGCAGATCTGAGAGGCACATGGGTTATGAAACTACTGTGCAGATTGGAACCAAGTTTAGTCACTGGGTAACCCACACAGCCATCTGGTGCCCCAAAGAATCCACCCTGCTGTGTCAGACAACCCTAGAATCACAACAAGCTCATGCCCAGGGGGACTTCTAATATGATTTATTCAACCCTTCCCTTTGAGCTCTGACACCTCTTCAACACAGCTGCTGGGGGTTCCCAGCGTCTGTTACCAATAATGTGAACTGAGAAACTTCCTTCTGATCATCTACTGGTTTAACTGTTGGATTTCAGAGATGATGGGAAGAAAGGGATGTGGTAGAGGGAGGCTCTACCTTCTGGAGGCTCCAGACATTATCCCACTCTAGAATCTCGTTATAGCTTACTTGTCCTTGGCTTTGGGCCAACCTTAGCTTGGCCACCTCTTACTTTGAGAATTGAGGCATTTGAATGAACTTCTGTTTTTTGTTTCCTTGTGGTCTTGGAGGATGAACCAGGGCCAGTGCACACTTGGAAAGCACTCTACCACTGAGCTACATTTGCCTAACTCTTGAATCATGACTCGATTTCATATTCAATAAAATGAAATAATTATAGAATTTCCTTGTAGTACTGTCCAGAGGATTAAATTAGTAAGTTAATACTGAAAAAATGCCTAGATAGTAGCTGGTACGTATTAAACACCCAATAGCATTACGGTCACCTTAATCTACCACCTGAAGAACTGATCTGATTTTTCTATTATATAGGTAATTCTTAGATATTTGAAAGTGTGGTTCCCTCCCCATTGTCTTTCCACAATTTTGAATATGCCAGTATTTCGCTCTCATTTTTCATATAACCTTCCAATGCCCAGACTCTAATTGCTTGTTTGTGATTCTTCTATAACTTTTTGTTTTTCTCAGTGGTACTGGTGGCTTAATCCAGAGTCTTACACATGCTTGGCAAGATGGTTCCACCAAACCACATCCCCAGTATGGCTATCCCATATTCTTCTCCCAGTATGTCTGAGGCTGTGATGATGCCTTACTCCATATACACTCAGGGTGGAGCCTAGGTACCTTGACAAGGCATGGGAGTTCTAAGGGGTTAGCCTTAGTGTACTCCTCTCATCGCTAACATTTACAGTTCCCATCCACAGACACTCAGGAGTTTTCTGTGGTTCTCTCTCTTAGGCTCACGTGAATGCTGTGCTCTGCTTGTGCTCAAGCTCCACCTGCCCTTGGCTACTTCAAAATGTTTTCTGTATTTCAAGACCCGCTTGGCACCAAGGCACCTCTTTGAACGGCCTTGTTCTTCATCTGTGGCTCCAGTACACTTGTTTTCAATTTCATTTTTAAAACCCATAGCATGTTAGTGTGGGTCCCCAATTACGTGTGACTTTTCTGCAGGCTGTGAGCTCCAGGAGGGTACAGGGTGCCTTATTTTCCTAGCGCCCTCAGCAAGTGATACTGTGTTGCAGACAGAAGGAAAAGAGAGTGAAAACGGGAAAGGAAGAAAAGAGGCCTGGACGTGCTCTGGGTATTCTAACGGTCATATAATGTCTCTAGCTTACAGCGAAGTGTTATTTCAACCTTCCTTATCCCATGTCCGTATATTTTCACTGTGTAAGCAAAGGCCTGACTCCAAAGTGTACCATTCCTAAGGGCATCTTGCTAGCTCTGCCCACTGCATTTTATGGCAATACTTTTTGGACATTCAATATGGCATCCCACACAATTCCTTCCAGTGACTGCCATGCCATGTTGTGTCCACCCTTCTCTCTAATCATTCTGATCGTTATCTTTAGCTATAGATTCTGTCTATTATCAATAATAAGTCATGTGTTAAGGGCAATCATGTAGCTATCTTTGCAGAATTCATTGTTTCACGCTAGAATTACTGAAGAACAGAAACCAGTTCTTCCGGTGGCAGATAGACAGGTCCATGTGGGGGTTGTGGTACAGAACCAGTGGTCCCCATCTGAGTAAGTGTGCACAGGCAGGGACCAGGAGGGCTAAATCAAAAACAGGAACAAGGGGATTGCACAGACATATTCAGATGGAGAAAAGGAGGAGGAGGNGGCCTCTGAACACTTGCTCAAGGCTGCCAGCAGCCAAGCAGCGCCAGGCAGGAGCATCAGGCCTTGCTGATGAGGGCCATTCTTGGAAACGCAGCTGCAGCCGTAGTTAGCAGTGTTACCAAGTGAAACCTGGTTCTGCTGTTGATACTTTCTTTCTTTTAAAGTCAAATAGAAATACAAGAAGTGCTTTCATTAACCACGATGCATACCTGGTATATCTTCTTTCTCAGTAAGCCTCTCCTTCAAAACAGGTATTAACAATGTGGTCCAAGAAAGTAATTTAAAAATACCTTTCTAGGTTCCCGGGAAGGGAAGGGGCTCCAATCCTGGTTTCCTACTAGCAATTCCCTGGGATGTCTTTGTCATGCACATACAGTTCAGCAGAACTAGGGGCCAATGAGCAAGACTGTCTCTGGTTGAGCGTCATGGATGGACCAGATAAACCAGGTTATCCTTTGGACTGAAGTGAGCATATACAATTCCAAGAAGCTGCAGACTTTGTGAGTGGATCCTGCTTGCGTGATTCTGTCACACACAAGAAGCATGTGCTAGAAAGATCTGCAATATTCTTGATGTCCTCTCATGGTGAAGACACCCTCTGGACAAGACTGGCAAGCCCAGGATTTGGCTCATTGCCAATCTTTTTGTTGTTATTGTTATTGGGAGTTTTTGGCTTCCTCCTTACCGGCTAAAATGCTAAGTTTGCTTTATTGCTAGGGCATCAGAGGTCCTCCAGACTTCAAATAGCCCATGTGGACGGCCTCTAGGTGTCAAGCCAGCTCTAGTGATCTGAGTCAAGCTCAGTTGGGAACCTGATCATCTCTGGGCTCAATTTTTCCTGTGTTTTCTAGAGGGAAAATAAATATTTCCCTCCAAGAGCCTGTCTCCCCACCTGCCTGACAGGCTGGGGAGCGACTCCCCTGGGTGTTGTAAGGACTCATTAATGCTTGTAACACTCCAAACATGTGGTGCTAAGTGGAACCCCACGCTGAGATGGGTTGTATTTATGCGGTTTCCTTCCTTTCTGCTCTATTGGCTTGTTACATGTTTACTTTATGTCTATAGTCATTTGAAATTCAATAAAAACAAATTAAACATAAAAATTGAAACATGCAAACATAAGGTAGCTGGTGGCTACAGGTTGGGCAGACACTGTCTTATGAGTCTCCCTGGACTCTCTTCCAGTCTACTGGGGCTTCTGCACAGCAATGGGGGTGGCAGGCTGGGGAGGAGAGGGGTCTCTAGATGAAATGCAGGGATCATGCCCCCATCCATCTGGAAAAGGAGGTTTGGCATGGGTTTGTGATCCTGCGGTGTGAAGAGCAGAGGGGCGAAATCTTGGTGAGGGATAGGAGCTAGTGGTTAGAGTTTCAGCGGGGATGGAGGGATGGGAGAAGGGGGGGGCAGGAAGCACTACTCTAGTCCAAATCAGCAAAGTTTGGGGAAAGGAAAGATTCCCTGTACTTTTACTGTCTTTGATCAGTTGTCTCTGAAAACTTCGCATTTTCTTTCCTAGTGTATTTACTTATGCTGCCTTCAGGATTAAGTCTGCTCCTACTGTCCCTACCATGTGTGAGGTGTGAGTTCAATCACACTCCCTCCCATCCTCTCCTGCTGTCCTCTCTCTCTCTTCCAGCTCCCCACTCTAGATGCTTCCCATTTTTCTCATTCCTTTCATCCCCCCTTCTTTTCCATGGGAGTGGTAATTGATCAGTTGACAGATCTAGGTCAAGCTGGCAGGGTTGCTCTGCTTCCTGCAGGCTTGCCTAGAAGGAGGGGAGAGTCTGTGTGCCCCGCCCACTAGAGCCCAGACCGTGGGGCGGAGCATTAGGGAAGGAGGGCAGATGAACTGTGGTAAGTTCACTACATTGTCTTCATCTGTTTAGTGTCTCCGACACTGGTTTGTCATACCCAGCTTATCTTGCCTTCTTCCAGCCTTTATCTTTCCCTCTGCATCTGTGCTCACCTTGTCCCTCTTTGCTCACTCCCTTTCTTGACTCTCCTTCTGAAATCATGGCAGGCGAACACAGAATACCCCTTATGTAAGTCATATTACAGGTTTGGCCTTTTGTTTATTTGCGAGAGGAGAAGCAGAAGCCCTGCCAGAGGAGCTCTGTAAGACATTTGCAAACCACAAAACAAACCAACAAAGACTCTAATTTTCATTGCTGAGAAGAGAGGATTGCAAGAGAGACTGTCAAGCTAAGAGTCAAATATTGGAAAACAGACTCCTCACTCTTGCTACCCAAAACATCTTAGGTTACTAAATTTGACCTTTTCCCCCCTATCCTTATTTTTAGCTTCAATGAGAACATTAGCCTTTGCATTAATAAAAGAGTGTTCAGAAGAGCAGTGTGTCTGCGCTTCACTTGCGCACCAAACTCTAACCCCAGCCCAAAAAACTTTTATGGCTGGTCCACTGGTTCAAAGGCTACGGAGTGTGTTTGGGGCAGTACTATGTTTCACTCTGTGCTGAAGGGGCTAGGACTGCACAGGGAACAAATCAGGTAAGGAATAAGGCCAAAGACTGAGCCCAGTCTGGTCTTGAAGCAGCACCTTGCAGGAGCGTGAAGATTCAATGCGGTGTACCGCCTCCTGTGCAAATGATGACGGCCTGGCAAGAAAGTGACCAGCCTGTAGTTGTTTTCTGTTTGTTTGTTTGTTTGTTGTTTTATTCCTTGTCTCTTTCTTCTTTGCACTTTTGGGGACCTGTTACCCAGCTTCAAAGTCAATCACATGTTGAGGCTTATTATTACTTATTAATACTTGGATGCCTCACCTTAGATTGGCTTATTTCTAGCTAGCTTTTCTTAACTTAAAATTATCCTATCTAGCTTTTGCGTTTGGGTTTTTAACCTTTCCCTACTTCTGTATATCTTTTCTTTCCTTCTTATTCTATGTCTGGCTGGGTGGCTGGGTGGCTGGCCTCCAGTATCCTCCTCTCCTTCTTTTCTCGCTCTTCAATCTTCTCTTTTCCCAGGTTTCTCCCCCTATTTATTCTCTATGCCTACCAACCCTACCTGTCCTTTCTCCTGCCTTGCTATTGGTCATTCAGCTCTTTATTGGACCAACCAAGTGTTTTAAATAGGCAAAGTAACACCCCTTCACAGAGTTAAACAAATGCAACATCAAAGAATGCAACACATCTTTGCATCGTTAAACCAATGTTCCACAGCATAAACAAATGTAACACATCTTCCACTAATACTCTACAACACCAGCCCTCAGTCAGTGTTTGGGCAAGCATTGGCAGAGGTTCTGCACATCACAGCTCTGTGTTCTTGCAGATCAGAGACACTACCTTTGATTTCTGCTGCTCTTGCCAAGAAGGTGTTCCTGGAAATCTGACGTGCCTTCCATTATATGCCACATGATGAAGCTGGAAGCAAATGAGAGTCAATTAGTCATGTGACTCCTCATTTTGGTTATTGAATATTTGGTGACTCTTAACTCCATTGCCACCCAGCATAGCCAGACTCCCTCCTTTGTGCCCCAATTTCTGCACAGCCACAATAGGGCCAAAGATGGTAAAGAGAGAAAACTTGCGATACGCCAGGGAAGAACTTGCTTCGGGCAGCTGGTCTGTTTCCTTGGCTTCTGTGTGGGATGTGCATCTGTAGTGATATTTGTCTGTGGTTTAACAAATAAAGTTTTGCTAAAGATCAGAGTGCAGAACTAAGCCACTAGAGGCCAGGGAGTGGTGGCACACACCGTTAATCCCAGGACTCAGAAGATGGAGACAGAAACAGAGAGATCACTGTGAGTTCAAGGCCACCCTGGGCTACATGAGATTGCCTCTGTCTAAAAGAGAAACAGAGCTCACACAAAGGTGATCCCAGTGCTTGAGATTCCATGCCTTTAATCCCAGCACTAGGGAAGTGGAGAGAGGAGTAATATGGCTGGGCAGAGAGAGGAATATAAGATGGGAGGAGACAGGAGCTCACTGCAGCCTGAGGAGCAGTGCAGTCTGAGGACAGGATTGCCCCTTTGGTCTGAGCTTTGGTAGAGGTAAGAACTCTCAAGTGACTTTTCTTCTTTGATCTTCAGTATTAACCCCTATATCTGACTCTGGGTTTTTATTATTAATACCAATTAGAATTCATACTACACACATTTGCTTCCCTTTAAGAACTAACTTGTTACTTGGTCAACCTCCCCTAATTTAGGTTTCGAAAACAATCCAAATGCTTCATTAACTGAAGACAGTTATTCGTTCTCTTCTACTGCTATACATTATTTGGGATGTCACCTTGCGTGGTTCTGTGTATCTGTTGTCTCTTAGTCTGTCCCACTGGATTTTCAGCTCTGCATGTTCAAAGGAGGCCACGCTTCTATGCTCAGTCTAGGCGCCACAGTACAGCCCGAGTACATGGGAAGGGCTGCTTCTGCCTGCATTCCCGTCTTCCACAGCAGTGGTGATTATTGCAGATTTTCCCATGGGACAAAACTTTCCCTAGGTCTACAGTTCTTCCAAGTCCAGTAACCTAGAGCAATTCTTCTTCTAACCCAGTCTTAGAAGCCATAAGGGCCTTCAACAGATAGGAGTTCCAAGAGGTCCTCAGCCTCTGTTTGTTTTCAATACGCTCCCACTCTAAGCTAGTCATTGCAAACCACTGAACCACAGAAAGCATTACACAAATGCTGGCATCAGACCCTGGGTAGGTCAGAATCTCCTCGCAGTCTCACTCAACACTGACAGTTTCAAAATTCTCCCAAACTGTTTTAAGTAGGAGCAGGGCTAAAAACCATACCCGGAAAGCCATCGGAAAATTTTCTGCACCCCTGGGTTAGACGCACACCTAGATGGACTTTGGCGTTTGCACTTTAAAATAAAGTGGTCGGATCAAAGGATTTTAAAGTTTCATTCCAAGCTCTGCATTCTGTGATTCTGCAAACAGTCTTCTTGAGAATAGTTATTGATAGGTAGTGGTGTAAGGAGAAAAATACTCACAGGTGGTTTCTGTCTACAGGAAGCTAGGAATATAAACGGTCACACATGGGTGAACACAGTGAGATCTCGAAAGTGATGTGCATGCACATGCAAGCTACATACGGTGTCATGTGTAAGGCATCATCTGTCAATACAGACATGTATTTATTTACTTGTAGAGCATTTTTAGGGTGCCAGGCAAAGATTAACCTGTTAAAGCATTGCAGGAAGAAGGAATGAAGAATTGTAATAACTCCTAATTGATCCATCTCTAAGGCTTCTTGCAAGAAAAATTCAGGAAGCCTTTGAGTGAAGGTCAAGACTGTTTTAAGATGGACTTGCAGGGTGTTAAGCAGCAGTGAGCCATGGAAGAAACTCCTTCCTCAAAGGCAAGGATGGGACACCAATCTTTCCCCCAGACACTGCCTCCCTTCCTGAGGTATCAATCACCCTATACCACCGCCTCCTTCCTGTGCTCAAGGAAGACTCACGCCCAGCACCTCAACAGCAGCCATGAAGCTCCGAAGCTCTGTTTGTTAGATGGCTGTGATGTTGCCGCTGCTTCCCACGCCAGGTCAGTCCTTGCCGGCCACGCAGGAGTGAGAGCTTGTTTGTTGGTTTCTGATGGAGTCAGCAGATCTGAGAGGCACATGGGTTATGAAACTACTGTGCAGATTGGAACCAAGTTTAGTCACTGGGTAACCCACACAGCCATCTGGTGCCCCAAAGAATCCACCCTGCTGTGTCAGACAACCCTAGAATCACAACAAGCTCATGCCCAGGGGGACTTCTAATATGATTTATTCAACCCTTCCCTTTGAGCTCTGACACCTCTTCAACACAGCTGCTGGGGGTTCCCAGCGTCTGTTACCAATAATGTGAACTGAGAAACTTCCTTCTGATCATCTACTGGTTTAACTGTTGGATTTCAGAGATGATGGGAAGAAAGGGATGTGGTAGAGGGAGGCTCTACCTTCTGGAGGCTCCAGACATTATCCCACTCTAGAATCTCGTTATAGCTTACTTGTCCTTGGCTTTGGGCCAACCTTAGCTTGGCCACCTCTTACTTTGAGAATTGAGGCATTTGAATGAACTTCTGTTTTTTGTTTCCTTGTGGTCTTGGAGGATGAACCAGGGCCAGTGCACACTTGGAAAGCACTCTACCACTGAGCTACATTTGCCTAACTCTTGAATCATGACTCGATTTCATATTCAATAAAATGAAATAATTATAGAATTTCCTTGTAGTACTGTCCAGAGGATTAAATTAGTAAGTTAATACTGAAAAAATGCCTAGATAGTAGCTGGTACGTATTAAACACCCAATAGCATTACGGTCACCTTAATCTACCACCTGAAGAACTGATCTGATTTTTCTATTATATAGGTAATTCTTAGATATTTGAAAGTGTGGTTCCCTCCCCATTGTCTTTCCACAATTTTGAATATGCCAGTATTTCGCTCTCATTTTTCATATAACCTTCCAATGCCCAGACTCTAATTGCTTGTTTGTGATTCTTCTATAACTTTTTGTTTTTCTCAGTGGTACTGGTGGCTTAATCCAGAGTCTTACACATGCTTGGCAAGATGGTTCCACCAAACCACATCCCCAGTATGGCTATCCCATATTCTTCTCCCAGTATGTCTGAGGCTGTGATGATGCCTTACTCCATATACACTCAGGGTGGAGCCTAGGTACCTTGACAAGGCATGGGAGTTCTAAGGGGTTAGCCTTAGTGTACTCCTCTCATCGCTAACATTTACAGTTCCCATCCACAGACACGCAGGAGTTTTCTGTGGTTCTCTCTCTTAGGCTCACGTGAATGCTGTGCTCTGCTTGTGCTCAAGCTCCACCTGCCCTTGGCTACTTCAAAATGTTTTCTGTATTTCAAGACCCGCTTGGCACCAAGGCACCTCTTTGAACGGCCTTGTTCTTCATCTGTGGCTCCAGTACACTTGTTTTCAATTTCATTTTTAAAACCCATAGCATGTTAGTGTGGGTCCCCAATTACGTGTGACTTTTCTGCAGGCTGTGAGCTCCAGGAGGGTACAGGGTGCCTTATTTTCCTAGCGCCCTCAGCAAGTGATACTGTGTTGCAGACAGAAGGAAAAGAGAGTGAAAACGGGAAAGGAAGAAAAGAGGCCTGGACGTGCTCTGGGTATTCTAACGGTCATATAATGTCTCTAGCTTACAGCGAAGTGTTATTTCAACCTTCCTTATCCCATGTCCGTATATTTTCACTGTGTAAGCAAAGGCCTGACTCCAAAGTGTACCATTCCTAAGGGCATCTTGCTAGCTCTGCCCACTGCATTTTATGGCAATACTTTTTGGACATTCAATATGGCATCCCACACAATTCCTTCCAGTGACTGCCATGCCATGTTGTGTCCACCCTTCTCTCTAATCATTCTGATCGTTATCTTTAGCTATAGATTCTGTCTATTATCAATAATAAGTCATGTGTTAAGGGCAATCATGTAGCTATCTTTGCAGAATTCATTGTTTCACGCTAGAATTACTGAAGAACAGAAACCAGTTCTTCCGGTGGCAGATAGACAGGTCCATGTGGGGGTTGTGGTACAGAACCAGTGGTCCCCATCTGAGTAAGTGTGCACAGGCAGGGACCAGGAGGGCTAAATCAAAAACAGGAACAAGGGGATTGCACAGACATATTCAGATGGAGAAAAGGAGGAGGAGGAGGGCTTCCTTTCTGTCTCCTTAAACCTTCTCTCACTCCCGTCCTCCCTCCCTCTAAGCATTCTACTAGGGAGTACGGTTAACTTCCTGGGTAGGAAAGATACATCTTGGCCCAGACCCAAAAAAGAGATTGTCTGTCTTGGTTTGATTTCTACTGCTATGATAAAGTACCATAACCAAAAGCAAACTGGAGAGTAAAGTGTTTATTTGGCTTAGAGGTTACAGTCCATCAGCAGCAGAAACCAAGGCCAGGACTCAAGACAAGAACCTAGAGGCAGTAACTAAAGCAGAGACCACATAGGAATGCTGCTTACCAGCTTGCTCCTCATGGCTTGCCCAGCCTGGACAGAAATGTTCACCATGAGACCACATGTCCACCATGAGCCGATTCCACATCAATCATTAATCAAGAAAATGTACCATAGATTTGCTGATAGGCCCATCTGATGGAGGCAATTCATCACACAAGAGTCTCCCTTCTTAGATACGTCAACATTTGGGTCAAGTTGACAAAAACCAACCAGCAAATGTCTCTTTCCTTAAAGCAACAGTCAAGGCATGCATGCACATCCGTAGATCATTTTGCTAATACAGAAAATAAATAAAAATATTCACTGTTTATTTTTATGTTTTTCTTCCTTCTCTCTGAAGACTTTTTGACAGGAGGATTTAAACGCCTTGTCATCTTTCTTCATTGCTTTTGTACTCTTAAAACCTTGTCTAGAATCAAACGTTTCAACCATCAAACCTCAGAACTGTTTTAGGGGCTCTGAGAGTTCTGAGACACCATGGCATTTCACTTTCCTGTCTGTTCCCCAAGACAATGATTCAGTTTGAATAATGGTCCCCAATTCCTACCCAGCAATCCTAGAGGGTTCCAATTACTAGACCTTCCCTTCTTGAGTTCTGGTCCTGTTCTAACTGTCTATCATCATCCCTTCAGAAGATTGTTACAGACAGATGTCCAGGTCTGACTCACACCCTTCATGCTTTGGTCAGTGAAGGCATGGCCATCTCTGCCTGGAAAGAATACCAGATACTATATTGTAGAGGTACAGTGAGAATAACTGATGTTAACCCCCTTTTCACAGCTGATAAACTCTGTGAGGAGATACTTTATTATTTTAGCAGGCACTTTGATGCCTTCTCTGTATCTATTCTATTCTTTCTCTACAAATGATGCTCTTAAATTTTTACAGGGCAGCAGTATGCCCATTTAAAATGCCTCCCAGATACTCTTGTAGCTGACTATAAGGGTAGATAAATACTCCTTTACCTACCATTACCTTCTATGGGTTTGTAATGCAATCAGACCAATAGAATTCAAGCACAAGATGACTGAATGAGGCTTCAGGGGCTGTTGTTAGATGACTCTAGCCTTCTGATGATTCTTATTTTCTTTCATGACATTGCTTGGAAGCCCAGCAGCCACACTGCCCACAGGAAGAGCAGCCACACTCTCAGGAATAGAAAGGAAAGAATCTCTATGTCTAACCATATAGCTTGCCACTTTAGCTTTATCAGATTAAAAAAAAAACAATCAAATATACTTACTATATCAGAGGGTTTTTTGAAGTAGCAAATGAGAATTCTTTTACTTGCAGCTGAGTACAGTTCTGATGAAACCCACTGCTTCTGCCTTTTAGAGTTTCCAAGTACACAAGCGACACACTGATAGACTTTCTAAAAGATGGCGTCCTCCTCCACATCCTCAGTTCTTCCCTATGACTGCCACGCTGCATGCCGTTCATAGCTTTCTCTAGTCATTCCAGTCATCATCTTCCAAACATGTCTCAACTGATAACAATCAACTTTGAAGAAGCTGTTGCCACAGCACATGTTCCCAGATGTGAGCTGATTGGCAGTTCACTGGACCCACCTGAAGCTTCCTGTCCTTTATTATTTTTTTGTTTTTTGAGACACACAACACCATTGACTCACTCCAAGGCCAACCCTAATCCTCTCCTAACAAGCACTCTCCCAACAAGCCACTAAGCAAGACCTCTTCTACGCTTCCCTGCAGCGTGTCTCCATTAAGCGAAGTTCTACTGCAGCTTGGTCCAGGCTTTGAATTTGGCAAGGTGGTTTTTAATCCTAATGAATTTTTTATCCTCTGGAAATGGTGTTAACATGCTAATTCCACATCTTCTAGATTTCTGATTTAAAAAGCCACATCGTGCATCTGTAGGTATGGCTGCATTCTTCCTTAGACTCATACTGAATCCATTATAGAAATTTCTCTTAGAGCCTATTGTGTGGTGGGAAACAACGGGCAGATATACAAGTCTTACAACTAATGGAACAGATAGTTCACTGCAATGTGGTTTGATCTGAGACAAAGGCCTTTAAGGCTTACTATGGTAGCATTCAGGCGATTTTGGAGGAAGTGGTGTTTAACTGAGGAAGAAAGATGAGTAGATTCAGCAGAGTGAGAAGATGGGAGTTTATACACATGGGGAGCTGTACCTTTCAGGCTAGAGGCAAGTCAGCATGGAAGGAATGCAGGATCTAAAAATCAGTTTGGCAAGGGGTGGCTTGGAGGATGAGGTTGGGGGACAGGAGTATGGTAGAAAGTAGGCTACTGGGAGAGAGGTGTGTAGAGATCAGAACATAAATGACGGTTTCTTGCTGTTTTGGTTTGTTGTTTTTGTGTTTGCAACTGACTCTTATATAGCCCAGGCTATCCTTTAAGCCATCTTGCACCATCCTTGAATGGCTCTTACACAAAACCTTTATGCTGGGGAAAGGTTCACTTTGAAGATTGTATGCTAGTCAGTAACACGATCAGATTTTTGAAAGCTGTATTTGGGTTTATTAGGATGTTAAAATGATACTCGAATTACTGTGTGAGAAGGGGATTGGAGGAAAACAAGCTTAGAGGAAGGACCACTTCCTAAGGGATGTAGCCTGTTAGGTAGGAGGCCAGGGGGGTGAGGACTACAGCAGGGCTGAGCTGTAGAGGGAGCCATGGTCAGAACCAGCAGTGTGGCAGCCACACCAATATGGAGAAAGGGGACTTTCAGGTCCTGGGTGATTGGCTCAGACATGGGTTTGGGGAGGTGGCTGCTAATATAGTTGACATCATAGTGTGTTTCCAAGG
>JAQHUG010000062.1:5873145-5896523 GCA_028555095.1 Dicrostonyx torquatus
CAGGCTCCAAAGCCACAGAGAAACCCTGTCTCGAAAAGGTCAAACACACATACACACACACACACACACACACACACAGAGAGAGAGAGAGAGAGAGAGAGAGAGAGAGAGAGAGAGAGAGAGAGAGAGAGAGAGAATCAAGAGAATCAGAACAGTAAGTTATCATTAAGCATAAAGTATGTAAGATATGTAGGACTATTAGTAATGCCAAATGATTCTAAATGATCAAAAAAATCACGCGTAGTCCTAAGAATTTCTTCTATTGTGGGTGAGGGAGATGGGAGGTGGCTCAGTGGTTAAGAGCACATACAGTTCTTACAGAGGATCCAAGTTCAGTTCTAAGTTCCTATGTTAGATGGCTCACAAGCTCCTGTACTCCAGTTCCAGTGGATCTGATACCCACACATACCCACACAGAGATGCATACCTATATATCATTTAAAAAATGAAATACTTCCTATCCCCTTAGGGAGAACGGCTCTTTGAGAAGAGCCATAGAGAATGAGATAGAAGTCGAGCTGAAATGTGATAATTATTTTCCAAGGATTTTGGTTAAAGAAGAGAGATGAAGATGAGAAGAAGGAAGGAGGGAAGAAAATGGAAAGAGGGGATGAAGGATGATAGGAGAGGCTACAGTTTGAGATGTTGCTGAGAGAGATTTACTTAAATGCTGGGGACATGGGCCAGTAAAGGAGAAGGCAACAGTTGGCCAAACAAAGTCCCTTAGGAGTATAGATATGTATGAAGGGGACAGGTCCTGAGCACAGGCAAAGATTGAGTCTAAAAAGACCACTTCTCTTCCTAGTTTAAACTAAAGAAGGAAAAACATATTGGAGAATATCCATTATGATTGGATTCAGCTCTTGTTCAATAAAAGTAGCTTAAATAAGATATAATGTTATCCTCCTGACTTTAAAAACGCTCTGCCTTGTCTCTTTCAAAGCTGGTATTGTGTCCCTAAACATCAGGGTTGTAGGCCTTGCTGTCACTTGGATATTTTTTGTCTGTGTGTGGCTTTGGCTCCTGGGTAAAAGATGGCAACATGTGTGAAGTAGGCATGGGATAAGAAAAAATGTAAAGAAAGGGATGCAAGAGGTGTGGGTTCCTGTTTCCCAGAAACCCTCCCACAACACTCCTGCACATAGACTCCATGCACAGACACACGCGCCTACCTTGGCCCAGAATCTCCTCTAGATACAAAGGGATATGGAAAATACTTTATTCTCTTAGGATACTCAGACACATTCAAGACCGACATGGGAGAAAGGGATGCTAATTACTGCCCCCTTCTTGTGCTGTATGTAAGTCTGCACTCCCAATAATGAAAATGGAGAAGGCTCTCAGGCACATGGGATGCACATAGGCTTAAAGCATTGCTGTCTCCATGGTGGCATCTGCATCCTTATCACTAAGGAAACACATGAGAATCACAATACTTTTCACCCTTTAGGATATCTATTATCAAATAATAAAAAGTAAGTGCAAAGAATAGTCAGGAGAGACCTGGTGTCACTTTATACACAATGAGTAATAAAAAAGGCAAATGCTGGCAAAGACCCGGGGAAGGACAAGGTAGATGGGCAAACACGATCTACCTGCTTCTGGGAAGACAAAGGTGTTATGTCATTGTGGAAACCATGGGGTGGTTCCTCGAAAGGCTAAGTATAGAATTTCTGTAAGACCTGACAATCCTACTTTTGGATATATACCCAAAAGGACTGAAAACAGGGATTCAACCTGTTTGTTCATGGGTACTTATAACAAAACAATATCTGCAGCAGCCAGAAGATGGGAACAACCCAAGTACCCATCAACAGATGAGTAGATGAACAGAACAAACTTACTGACTGACCCAGAATGGAGTGTTATTTGGCCCTCAGAAGAAGGCATCCTGACACATGCAACCCAGTGAGGAATTTCACACCCAAAAAGAAAATGTTGTGTGTGTCTGTCTGCATGAAGTATCTAGAACAGAGAAATCCATAGAGATTATGATTAAGGGGAAGATGAGGAATAGCAAGTTCCTGTTGGGCAAAAGATTCTGTTTGAGAGAAATGCAAATCAAAACAAGTCTGAGATTACATCTTACACCTGTAAGAATGGCCAAAATCAAAAACACTGATGACAACTTATGCTGGAGAGGTTGTGGGGAAAAGAGAACAATTCTGCATTGCTGGTGGGAATACAAGCTGGTACAACCCATCTGGATGTCAGTGTGGTGATTTCTTAGAAAATTAGTAAACAACCTTCCTCAAGACCCAGTAATAACACTTTTGGGTATATATCCAAAGCATGCTGAATCATGCCACAAGGACATGTGCTCAACTATGTTCATAGCAGCATTGTTTGTCATAGCCAGAACCTGGAAACAACCTAAATGCCCCTCAACGGAAGAATGGATAAGGAAAATGTGGTACATTTACACAGCAGAAAAAAATAACGACATCTTAAATTTTTCAGGAAAATGGATGGAACTAGAAAACATAATTTTGAGTGAGGTAACCCAGACCCAGAAAGATAATTATCACGTGTATTCACTCATAGGTGGTTTTTAAACATAAAGCAAAGAAAACCAACCTACAAACCATAATCCCAGAGAACTTAGACAACAATGAGGACACTAAGAGAGACTTACATAGATCTAATCTACATGGGAAGTAGAAAGTAGAAAAAGACAAGATTTCCTGAGTAAACTGGGAGCATGGAGACCTTAGGGGAGGGTTGTAGGGGGAGGGAAGAGGCAGGGAGAGAAGCAGAGAAAAATGTAGAGCTCACTAATAAAATCAATAAAAAAAGGGAACAAAGATTCTGTTTGAGATGCTGAAAAATTCTGAAAATGAATTATAGTCATGGCTATGCAATAGTAGATACACACCTGACCACTTGAATTATACACCGAAGAACTGTTAAATGGCAAATGTTGCTATGTGCATTTTATTGACATGAGGTGACAAAAAAAGAAACTGAGGTAATCAGCCACGCTGGGACCAGCGTGGACACGGATGAGTTTTTAACTGTGGTTGGAGGGAGCCACCATTTGGTGACTCTTATTCCCCCTGAACACAAAACAGGGGAGACAATGTGCTTGCAAGTATGTATACGAGCCCATACGTATGCCCAGATATGTATTGACAGGTCACCCAGAAAGACAGCAAAAAAAAAGGCCTGGCAGAGGTATTTGCTTGTGTGACAGGACAAAGAGCTGAGGAATGAACCTGAAAAACCTCAGGCACTGTCAATCACTTTCCATGCCAATTTCTTTTCTTTGGATTTTTCAACTATATTCTGATCTATGCCACCTTCTTACTCCACCTCCTTTTCTAATTCTGGTCCTGTCACTTAGGACCATCTTTCAGCGTGTTCAGAACTCAGTGCCCACTCCTTCCTTTCATTAAGTCTCTCATGAATTGCAAAACCTTTACAGTTTATAGAACATGCCTATGTAAGATATAGTTATGGATTTAGCGAGCATAAGAACTTTTCTCCTCAGTCCTATCACTAACTCTAACTTCAGAAATTGAGGTTACTTCCCCCTAGACCTTTATTTTTTCTCATCTATAAGATGGGGGATTTATGTTTTCTTGGTACAGTTTTACCTTGATTAAATTATATTTGTGAAGCCTTCTGTCACTTGGCACGTGTTAGAAAATTCTAAGACACAGTGTGAGACTCACTAAGTACGGTAAGTACTGGTGAGGGCTCCAGGATCCTCCAGAGTCATCCTTGGCTCCATCATGGAGACAGAAGGTCCTCTCTGATGCTTCCCAGCCTCTGTCTCTTACTGCCTCTCCAGGGTTCATACCTTCATTCTGCCCCTAGGTCTGCGAGCATGAACTGATGGTGCCACAGTTCAGAACATGCGTACATTGCTGTTTTCAGCCAGAAATATAAACTCTACCTGAAGGATGGGCAGGGAAGAATTTAAAAAAAAAAAAACAGGAAAAGAATTTGAAAGGATAGAAAGGAGCTGAAGAGATGGCTCAGAGGTTAAGAATGCTTCCTGTCTTCTCAGCACCCACAATGGGTGGCTTACAACCTCTTGCAACTCCAAGGGACCCAACCCCCTTTTCCTGCCTCTACAGGCACCAGCACACACATGCACATGCCCATACAGAGACACAACATATAGAATAATAAATAAATCACGATTTTTTTTTAATTCATGAAGATGACAGCAGTTTCTGCAAATGAGGCCTTCACGAGCCTTCTGATTTCTCATCTGCTTTAAGAGTGGTCTGTGACAACACCATCAGACACCACCAATCTCTGAGTGCGGTTTCAGAGGCTGAAATCATAGACTGATACCTCAGAGTCTGTATTTGAGTCGCCCTTCAGGGGACTCCCAGTAGAGTCCTGAGGACTGTTGACTGACAGGAGCTGTGGAATACAGCTGCAGGGAAAGCTTCTTGGAAGGATGGCTCACCCGTCTGGGCACTGAGGAAGTAGAAACCACAGAAACCTGCCTCGGAGCGTTGTGTAATTACTCCATGTTCTGTGGCCAGAGCTAAATAGCTGAGGCTAGGTGTATATATGTTATTTATTTCTCTCTAGCCTGGAGGATGAAGGCGAGGATTGGGTGACCCTGCTGATTCAGCCCCTGGCAAGGACCCAGTGGCTTCAATGCATCTTGGCCATCGGATTCATATATGTGTCATAGGAAAGCCACCAGACACTGGAACAAAGAAAGTCACTAGTATTGCTAGATCTAGCAAAAAGAAAAAAATCTAACACTCAGATAAATTTAAATTCCAAATAAAAATTATACCATATATATTGTATCGTTGTGGTGTGGTTTTTTTTCCCCTTTTTAAAATTTATTCCATGTGTCTTTTACATCGGGTATTTTGAGCCCATTCATCTCTTCATCCTTTCACATCAGATCTCTATTCCGGCTTACTTCCCCAATAAAACAAAATTTAAGAGAATAAAGTAAAGAAAGGGGAAAAATTAAAAATCTTGTCATGGAGACTGCAATACGACACAGTAAGTGACCCCATAGACCCCTTTTGTCCATAATCTTTGCAAGTGTTCATTGCGAAGAATCACTGGTCCGGTTTGAGGCGTCTGGTTTCTAATACACCATCGATGCTGGGCCCTCACTAGGACTCTTCCTGGGTGTCCGGTTGTTGTCTATATATTGTGGAGATCCTGCAGCTTTGGGTCTGTGGGTCATCTTCCTTCATGGGCTCCAGCAGATCATAGATGGAGTTTATGGGGTGGGTCGAGTCATAGCTCTGGGTCTGGGCATATGTAGGGTTGCTCCACCAGAGAGAACTGAGGGCAGCTCTCCCATGTTTACAACTTCAGGGTTGGCTCACCCATACCTGCACTAATGGGGTTGGTGCTCCTACTCTTATGATCACAGGGCCAGCTTTCCCACCTGCCCCAAGCATTGATTGGGGTGGGGGGACTCTCCCCTGCCTATGCTGCCACATGGCAGATACGTAAACAGAGCTCTCTCATGCTCACAATTTCAGGGCTGGCTCACCCATACGCTGTATCTTTGTATTGAAGAGCATTTGTTATATTTTTAAATTTTAAATTTAAATTAGACCTCTTGGATTTTGGGGTGGGGGACAGTGCTGGAGCCATACCTTTCTTGTGCAAACATTATCCTTCTTGGAATCAGAATCAGTGTCTAAAGGCAGAAATGAGTTTTAGCAAATGAATTTATTCATCTCAATGAGGATTTCTATGATATGGAAGCAAAGGAATTTTTGCCATTATTTCTGGTTCGTTAGGTTATTTGTAAGATCTATATTTGGAAAGACTGAGAAAGTGAGAAGGAGAGTGAAAGAGAGAGAGAGCAAACCATACTACTGAACATAAAGTTCTTTCCCCTCAGTTCAAATGACAGAACAGCTAATATAGGCCATAGATTGACTCCATAACTCCTCAACAGAAGTATGAAGTAACCTTCCTGAGTGGTGTAGTCTACCTCGTGGGTCTGGCACCTAGGCTGGTTTTGCACAGCCAATAACTTACTTAGCCCTGGTAATGGGCAGGTAGGGGAGCTTATGTGGCCCACAGTGGCATTGCTGCAGGAGAATGTGAGTGATAAGCTTCTTAAAAGGCATTTGCTGGTGCTTAGAGGCAGGAAAAGCTCCAGGTTTGGTTCACCTTGGTGCCAGGTCTCCTGAGGGCCTCTTTACTTCTCATTGGCCTTTCCAGACTTCCAGCCTGGACCTGCTCACCTGCCCAGCCTTCCGGAGTCCCAGCGATAACTATAAAATTATTCTTCTTTCTTTCCCCACTTCCTGATCCGCTTGTGCGTATGTAAATGACTGGAAAAACAGTTTGGGGCTTATTTCCGAAGCTTAAGAGCTTCGTGAGAAGCCTATTATTGAAAAATCAGAAACTGAAAAGCAACTTCTTAGACAATGAATTAGCAGCTCAGCGGCGGTGTGTAATGCTGAGTGCGCTGTAACTGGCTGCATTACAAATAGGATCTCCCCTGGGTTTCAGTAATCAAACACGTGGCAACAGGTTGTCTGTTTCAACAGAGAGTGAGTAATCAAAGGAGATTTGCAGTTAATCCAAATATAACAGAGAAGCATCCCTGGGAAACCCGGGAAAGGGGGAAGCCAGCAGGAGGGAGAGGGGTACACCCGAGTGCCCTGATTTAGAATTCCACATGGGCGTGGACTTGGGAGCCTAAGGTTGGTTTATCTGAACACCGGAGCAATCAGTCACCCAAAGGAAGGGCAAAGAAGGTCCAGCTTTATGTGGAAGCAAGTCATCAAATCAACTTCAGCATTTGCCCCTCAGCACAGGCTAGAAAAGTTTAGAAGGGATTAACTAGCTCTCTCGGAGATTTGCTTCAGGATTCGGAGGCCTGGACTGAAGTTGGATAGGGAGTCTTGTTTGTACTAGGAGGGGTTGGAACGATGAGGTTCTAGAGGAGATGGTTGAGTTTGCGAGTATGTCTACGGGTTCTGAAAGCATGGTGCCCAAAGGGCACCATCAGGGCCACCTGGCAACTTGCCACTACTGTGGCTTGGGAGGTAGGGTACTGCAGTCCTCTTGCCTATGCAATTGACGTGTTAGAACTCTCCAAAGCTGTACATGGAGAATTCCTCCCGGTGTCTGGGGTGCTTGCTGGACTTTGCAGAACGCTGGCTGGTCAAATTAACCTGGGAGCGAGGGATAACGGGTAGAGCTCAGGCTGCTTATGTGTGACTGTCCTGGCAGTACCTGTAGGTCCTGAGGACACACAGGTGCCGATCCCGTGGTGTCTCCCTAACCGCATGGGGCTGTGAGGGAAGACACGGAATATTTATGATCCACGTGCTGGTACTGTGGGCCAGGAGCTGGTAAATGTTTGATGTGTGATATTTTATTTAATCTTGCTCGCAACCTTGTAAGGTGCATAATGTAGAAATTATTTTATTTCTGGGAAAATTTTGGCCAGAAAAGATCAGATCGCTGGGGCCTGAACATCCCAAAGCCTATATTTGGGCAAGCCACACAGCCTCCTTCCCAGATGCACTCTCTGTTCCGGGATGCCTTGGCACAGCCTCTCTGCCACGCATGCTCTCTGTCCCCAGGGTGCTTTGGGTGCTGCAAAGTCAAGACCAATCTGGCAGGGGCCCAGCCCTGCACTGCCAGCCTTCCCCCACCCCATGCGACTCCTTGCTTCATGTTAATTTCCCACCTGAGTACTGAGTACTTTATAAATAGCAAATCTAAAATGAATTTTCTACCAGCGATCATTAGCTCCCTTGACATCCATTAAACATTCTCGCGAGCAGAGCGAGGTGACAAAGGGATTGATTTTTACAGTATGCTTAATAGGGGGAAAGAAAGAAAGGTGTTGACAAGGCCTTTTTTTTTTTCTGTCCTGATATCACGAGGAATTTGAAATCAGTCAAACGACTTTTATCTTAAAAAAAAAAGAAGAGGAAAAGGAAGAAGTTTAGGACTAGAGGTGGTGGCTAGCAAAGGGACATAGGAGCTGCTATGGCACACGGCTCAACTCACTCCTATATCCTTGACAGGTAAACATAAAATTAGTTACCTAGTTCCAGCTACTGAGATGAATATGTCAGATTTAATGCTTCAAAATTTATGGGGTCCTAGCCAGGGAGGGAGCTGGGGGGCCCTGGGGAAAGAGAGAATGAGGTATTGGAGGAGGGAAAAATAACCAGTTTTCTCTGGAAACACAAATATGTTGATACAGTTGGAGTCAGAGAAGGCTAGCGTATGAGGCACCATAGCTGAACATTTCACTTTGATTTCAATTTTCATATTTGTCAGCAATAATTAGATTCAAGAACCGTTTTGCCACTGTTCTAAAATACTAATATGTAGTGGCCTTTGTAGTGTTGTTAATGGAATCTCTCTCTCTTCTCTTCCTAGTGGTTTAGGAAAATACCATTAAAGAGTAAAGTCTTCCATGTTCCAGAGGTTCAGCATGCATTGGCTCTGCCTCTGCTGCTGCTGCTCCCACTACTGCTGTTGCTATGAAAACCCAAGGACTGGAACCCTCTGTGTAACCAAGGGGCCCCTGGATAGAAAGGCATTTGGGCCTCAGCAGCCTCAGCTGTCCATCTGGTGCAGGAGACTTGTCTGTTCAGTCAATCATGTTTTAAATAAATGCTGATTGGCCAGGTAGGCAGTATAGGCGGGTCAACCAGACAGGAAGTAGAGGCAGGACGAGGAGAAAGTCTGGGAAACAGGAAGCTTCCCTGGCATTCCTGTGCAGATCCCCAAGGAAGCAGGATGTGTCCCTGTCTCAGCTGAGAAAACGTACTGGCCATGTGGCTGACAATGGGTTAATGTAAGTTATGGGAGCTGGTAGGAAGACTGAGCTAATGGGCCAATCAGTGTATAACTTAATGTAGACTCTCTGTGTGATTTTCTTTGGGGCTTGCTGGCTGTGGGGTACTGGGCGGGACAGTAACCCCAACGAGCAGGACCCTCATGTTACATCCATCATTTCTGACCTTCATGGCTTATCTTGGAAAAGTGGGGAATAAGGACAAGGAAGAGGCACACTCAATGAGGCATGGCTTTCTGGGGGGGTGGGCTGGACTTCAACCTATATGGCCTTCTGGGTAATTCAGGGCAGAGGATGCTGATAAGTCAGTGGGTATCCAAATTCTGTTTTTTATCCAGGCTGAGGTGATAAGCCTGGTCCTGGACATGTAACAAAATCTCCAGCAGTTCCCCTCTATGATTCCAACTTGAGGAGCGACATACCATTTGCCATGTGGGAGGCCATGTGGTGGAAGAAGGAAGAAGACCCATCTCTTAACTATGAGCCCCCCTCCCTCCCACCTGCAAGTCTCCCACCCCTTTGGAAGCCTGGAAAGCCGAGTTCCCTGGAGATCGGCGTTTAAGGAAAAGGCACAAGAGCTACTATTTTTGAGTGACTTTTCTTTGGGGTGGCTGCCTTTCTAATATCCCAGGGGACTTCCGGAAGATAAATGAGGGTTCGCCGTCATTAATGAAGGGTCAAGTAGAGGCACATACATGGTTAGTTATATTGCACTCATTCACACTTAACAAGAGATTCCATCGTGAGGGGAGGGGTCTGGAGCATCCACACCTCCTTCCTCCCCTGTGACACCATTGCTCTAAGTCAGACACTGTCATACGCTAGGCCTCTTTCCATGGCGTGGGCTGTCCATCTGTGTGAATGTTCTTCTTGACAGACTGCTGCTGTACAGACAGCCATTGTCAGTGGATCTTCAGGAATTTGGGGCACTCAAACACCCTGTGAGACATCCCTTCCTGAAATCTGAGCACACCCAAACCATGAGTTCACAGGTATCTGTGAAAAGAAAAAGCAAAGAAAGCCCCGGGATGGTTGGATTTCCTCGGCTCCCCACACAGGGTCTCCCGTGGAGCTGGTTGGATTTTCTCCCTCCCCACACAGGGTCTCCCACGTGGCAATTATACTTTGCTCTTCAAGTTCACAGACAGGAACTGGTTTAGAATTTGGTAGATTTGGGGGAACAGCCTGGATAGAGACTAGCCGACAGAAGCCGTAGTGGCTGGAGGAAGACAAGGGTCCCATCAGTGTTGAACCATCTCTCCCTGTCCCTTGCTGTATCTCAGGAATTCTGCTTTCCTGGACCTTTGTCCCCAGGTGATCTACACAAGCAAGCACTTTTCCTCTCTTCCCCACAGTTCTCGGAGGGAGAGAGAGAGAGAGAGAGAGAGAGAGACCCAGGGGCCTAGTTCCTTTTCAGGAGTACTGATTTCCTGGGCCACAGCTCCCACCTCCTTCCCTTTCTTCCACCAATCACCTGCCGTCTAGCTGCCACTTCTCTATTCCCTAGTGACACGTGCCAGATCTCATCCCCGCGCAACACTCCAGGATGAAAGGAGGAAGGGGATATTAAATCCACCAGTGATTCGCTTGGCAATTGGGAGAGGCTTTGTTGTGTCATTTCCTACCTCCTTCAGCCTATTAAGCAAACAAAAGTGCTTGTGGAATGAGAAATGTAAATGGCCAATGCAAGCCGATTAATCCTAGATGTACAATTCCATTAATAAGGCCTCTTTTTAATAGGCGGCTCTGGCAGCAGCAGGCAGGCAGGCCAGGAATTGATGTATTCTCTGTAATTGTATTGCAACTAATAGGATATGAAGAAAATTGTACCAGAGAAGCAGGTCTTTCAACACGATTTTCCAATCAGCTGAAATAATGACTTTTAGAGGAAAGCCTCTAAAAGAACGATACACATACAAAAACACAGCATGATCCTCCAGTCCTCATCCTTCCAGTCTTGGCTATGAATTTACTTCCCTTTCCCCTTCTATCCTGTCCCACCCTCCATTCTCCTCTCTTCCCCAGGAGAGGCAATAGCCAAGTCCTCAAAGGCATTCATCACCTGGGGAGGCTATTCTATGTAGCTCTGCCACCCCTGGCCCCTGGACTTCATTCTCATGCCAGCACCCCACCCCCAGGAGTAGAGTGCTCTTCCTACGTAATGGGAATTCAGGGTATGGCCGATGCATCATTGAGAGAAGGAATTCTATATTGACTGTTTACCTGGCTAGGTGAGTTTAGAGAGTCCTTTCCTATCTGGTGGTTCTCATGGGAATGGAACCTTCGGCATTGAAATGGTGGGGTTATCTGAACATGTCACCAACACTAGAGCTAAGGGAAGAGCTGGTGTTCCATCATTTCAGTGACAGCCAAGGGTATCTAGGAAGGGAAAATCTGTGATGCAAGTGTATGTCAGTGACCCAGATGCCGATCTATACCAAAGGCTCTACACATCCCAGGCATCTTGGCTTCTGGAAGGAGATCTACATATATCACCCAACAAAAGCAGGTTCCCATGATGTTCTAGGCTCTGGGGATACAGCAGGGAGCAAAAACACCATCATCAAAATCACTCCTGGCTTCCTGACATTTCAGTCCCTGGAATCAGTGAAGCCCTCTTGGCTGTTGAGCTATTCCTGGGCTCTCTTTTGAGGTCCTCCCAGGGCAAGAACCGAGGGCATACCTGCTGCAGTCTGCTTTGCTGTGGTGGTGACCACAGGGGCCAAGGCTTCCTCTAAATATCCCTTTCCACCTGTCTCTGCCAGTGCCAAGCAGCGTCTAACACTCCCAGCACCCATTCGGTCCTTGGGTCTTCCTCTCCCGCCTATTTGTATGCGGACTCTACCCTTTCCTTGGTCACAAGCGGGAGAGTAAATATAAAAAAGAAAAGGCAAAGTACATTTCAGTTGAAATCCCCAAGGAAAGTGATGTGATTGCTGAACAGAAATGGTTCCAATAAGGGCAGAGAGGAATATTGCTTTTATAGCTTTGGGGACATAAAACATTTAGAAAATGTGATTGACTGGCAGGGTCTAATTTATCATTTATCTCATTCCTTCTGCTTGTGCACTGTCCTGCTCCCCACAACACATAGGCAAACTTTTCCCCATTTTGCTTTCTTCCTCTCTCTCAGAGACTTGGATTTATCATCATTCTGTTAAACAGGAGAGCTCCTGTGGCTATTTATAATTAATGCTCAGAAACCTGCCAATCCATTTAATGACACTAGCAGGTCATGGCCCCCTTATAGCTCTCCATTAATCATCATTAGAACAGCTCTGAGTTTTTACATTCTTTTTAAATGTTAATTCACCTCTGTAATGCTCCTTTTAGTTAAAACTGTAAAGGGGGAAGTGCCTAGTGTCTCCACGCTGCCCACAGGGGATGGCTGGTGGAGTTGATAAAGTCGGGGTGATTTCTTCTGCTCTTTGTAGTTCCCGTCCCATCTCCAGCACCAGATGTCAGCCCAGTTTGTGTTGGGGTTGCTTATTTTCATCTTTTAAAAAACGCTCAGTAGCTTGAAGTTCTAGGCAAATGAACTTTTTACTCTGATGTCTTTGGAATCCTGGGGCTCAGCCCACAAACTGAGAGAAGCTCCAGGATTACTGCCTAGAGTGGGTCATGACGTAGCTTTCTAGATCTTGCAAAGGATGGGCAGAAGTTTAGGGTTGAGAAATGTCGATTTAATGCAGCTCTGTACAGCAACTTCACCTCTTTGCACCTCAGTTCCCGTGTTTTGGGGCTCCATCCTTGACATAGTAAACGCTGTAATTTTTTTTTTTTTTTGCTAAGCTATGAGTCTTTCTAAGAGCCATGGCAGTAACTCAAGCCTAGCTACTCCCCTTGAGTATCTAAACTCTGTAATTTTCCTTGTCCTGTCAAGCGATGTACCCTAGAGCACAGGGCTCTAACAAAACCAAACAGAAATGAATGGGACAAACAGAAAATGTATTTTAAATTCATTTTTGACAACCTTATGATACCCCTTACCTCAAACCAATGTGGTCTGGGCATCTGGAACAACGTACTTGATGTTTTGTTTTGTTTTATATTAATTTTAATTTTAAAGCTGCCTACATGTTAATCTCAGATGACCCATTCCCCTTAGGAACCAGATATTTCATCCATTAGGTCATATATTTTTAAAAAATAATCTTTCAGAATGTTAATAGCACTTTATATGTGAGGAAACAAACTCAAAGAGATATGTGTGCAGTTCAAGTCTGTGTATTTCTACATTTCAGGGCCAAGGGCCAGCCTACATCATCAGAGCTTAAGTCTAGCCTTTAATTTATGTAAGTTCATTTTGCTTGGACCACTTCTTCAAGTTTGTCTTGGAGTGTGAGAAAGTGATATACTTCAGAGGAAATGGGAAATGTGTTACTCAATACTCGTATTGTTACAAATATTTGCCTGGCTAAATCAACTGTAAACAAGGAAAGGTTTACTTTGGATCCTCCTCTTGGACACTTCAGTATATGGTCACTTTGCCCCATTGCTATTGGACCTGTGGCAAGCAGAAGACCATGGCAGCCAGGAAGTGAAGGAAAGAGAGAAATGGGGCTAGAGTGTCAAAGTCACCTTCAAGGGCATACCTTTGATGATTCAACTTTGTCGTGTCCTGCCCGACATATTTGTCTACGCTTGGGGGAAGAGTGAGAATTGAGAAAGAAATAGACAAGAGACAACAGATAGAGTCGGGAGGGCACTCAGTAAATACTGAGACAAGCCTCATGGTTTATCTCATAACCTTTATATACCCCAATCCAGAAAGGAGGGGGAAAGCAAAGACGTTTTTTAAAAAAAAAACCACGATAGATACAAAGAACAAAGCAATTCCCGCCTTGATACCCAAAACTTCAAGTAACCACACCCTAGGTCAAAGCATCCTGTTGTATAACCTTGAAGGAGCAAGAATAGGTCTGAACTCTCTGACCTTCAGTCAAGGTGGAATGGATATACTTCTGTGGGCTCCCACACAACTTCCTTCCACTTGCCCCACCTCTTAAAGTTCCAAATCCTCCCAGTAGGCTACTACAGGCTGACAGCTAGCTATCCCTTTAACGCTTGGGTACTGGGGGTCACTAGTAGTTGTTGCTGTGCTGTATAAATTATAACACGACGCCTCTGAGTCGGGTCAAAGCCTACTTCTAGATATGTTTCTCATGGTGCTCAAGCTCACTTTGGTAATGTGATGTACAGATGGGAGTCCTTGGCTGGGGAGAGGAGCGCCTTTAGAACACTCTTTTCCTCCTTTATTTCTTTACCTAGCCCCAGCCCTTACAAGGAAGCCACACATCTTGTCTTTTCCCTGCAAAGCATCGTGGACGCACTAAGTAGACACCAGTCCCCAAGCTGGGCTCTGGCCATCTGTTCTGCCCTTTGCTTGAGAATGCAATAAAATCTGCTTGACAATTATGTCAGTACAAAGGGCAGAGCGGACTGCATGTCAAAAAGCTGTGTAAAATCTATTCTTCCAAAGGCTGTATCAAGAATATTCTGGCCAAAGGGAGCTCTAACAGAGAGTGCTTATTGTTTCCTTGGCCTTCCTTGTCTGGATCCTTTTCTGTATTAACAGATTCATGTTAGTTCTTGCTTGGTACCCAGTTAATAACAATAAGACCCTGTCATCATGCATGGCTGTCTACATTTGAAAGGGCTCAACAGATCTATTATCTCTTTAAGTCTTCATGACTGTGGTTGGATTTCAGAAACAAAAAGGGCTTTGGAAAACATTTAGCCCAACACTTGCAGCTGATGGTTATTGATGTATTTTGTTTAGTTTAAGTAATGTATCCTTATTAAATATAATTTGGGAGCCACACAAAAGTAGCTTTAAAAAGATTTAAAGTCACTCATGCACAATTACATTTAATGTATCTCTTCCCACTTTTTCCTTATTCTCTGTTACAGTTTTTTTATTATATCGTTATAATCATATCATTTATATCTCATTTTTTCTGTTTAAGAATAGATCAGAAGCAATTTTCCATGTCGTTACATAGTATTAGCGAATATAATTTTAATTGGTTTCATTATATTACATCAAGTGGATATACAATACTCTCACCCCATGTTTGGACATTTATGTTGTTCTAATTTTTGCTACCATAAATAAGATTTCTGTGAACATCTGCATTATTATGGTCTTCTTGCAGTTTTATGATTGTTTCCTTAAGCCAGATAACTGGAAATTCTAGTACTACCAGCTCACTGATTTTACTGGGTGGAAAGGGAGACACAAGGAAACAAGGGTCTCCAGGTCCATGGTCAGTTAGAAAAGCAGCATTCATATGGAAAGTAAGCTCTGCTGGGCCCTGCTTCCTTCCCCTCCACAGTAATCCTCTAAATGTCTAAATAAAGAGCTTTAAAATGCCTTGAGCTTCCACATAAAAGTAATTTCATTTTTTAGGACCCAAAGATTGAAGACCAAATTACAATAAAACTACTGTAAATTCTGTAGCACTTTTAAATAGCGTGTGTGACAGGAGCAAATTGGAACAGGTGTGCTCAACAGGGGCGAGACTGGCTTCTCTCAAGGCCAGACCGAGCACAGGGACCCCAAACTCTCCAATCTGCCCCCACTCTGGACGCATCCCAAAGGACCCTAGTCTTCTAGGAAGAAGGCCTTTAGTTTCCTTCCAGAATGTTCTCTCCAAGCCGTGACTCTTACGGAGATACAAGCTGGTGCCTAAGCCCTGACTCGATTTCTGAAATGTGAAATCGCAGCAGAGCTCCAGCAAGGGCAAGGGCTTTCCTCTGGGAATGCATCTCTGTTGGAAATTCCTCTCAGAAGCATTGGCTTTCCAACTCCAGGGCCCTTGATTTGCACCTGGATTCTACCACTTCCTTTGTGACCCGGAGTGAGTAGTGATTTCTCTCTCAGCTTGACTTTGTCAAAGACATGGTGACACAGATGGTCCCATCCAGGAACAAATGCAGACAGCTTGGTGTATCCCAGGCGTGGAACACATTCCTTCCTCCTCCTGCATTCTGAGTGTGGTCACTGGGAGTGCACACCCGAAGTTTCCATTTGTACAGAGCAAACTTCTGTACTGAGCTGCAAGGTGGCACCTGCGTTCTAGCAGCTGGAGCTTTGCCCATGCAGACAGGGGAATGCAGTAGCTGCACCGAGAAAGGCTCCAGAAAAATCTAGGACACGTGTTCTCTGTTATTTAGCCACTCTCCCTTGAGCATTGGGTGAAAACAGTTTTCTTCTTTAGTCCCTCTTGTCCTCACTTCGGCCGTCTGAGTTTCTGGTGTCTGATACTGAACCTCCCTAATTGACCTCCTTCCCTGTACAGAAATAGAGAAGAAAGGAGGGTCAGTGAGAAGCAAGAAGGAAAGAAGGGAGGGAGAAGGAGAGGAAGGCAGGCAGCATGCAAGCTGGGAAGACGACTCTATGGATACAGTTCTACAAGCAAGAGGACCTGAATTCAGGTTCCCATACCCACATAAATACCACCTTGTGATTCCAGGATCAGAAAGGAGAAAAGACACTCCCCATAGTCCCAGCCAGTGCAAACTGACTGGCCTCATTCATGAGCTCTAGGTTTGCTTTTGTTTTTTTCTTTTTTCTTTTTCTTTTCTTTCTTTTTTCTTTTTTCCTTTTTTTTGTTTTTTGTTTTTTGAGACAGGATCTTTTTGGTAGCTTTGGAGCATGTCCTGGCACTAGCTCTTGTGGACCAGGCTGGTCTCGAACTCACAGAGATCCGCCTGCCTCTGCCTCCCAAGTGCTGGGATTAAAAGTGTGCACCACCACCGCCCAGCTGAGCTCTAGGTTTGTTTAAAAGACCCTGACTTAATAGGTAAGGTAAAAAAGCTATGGAGGAAGATCTCTGATATCAACTCCAGACTTTCACATGCATGCACATCCAAGTGAACGCATCACACGCACGTGCACAGACAGAACCTGTGAACGCAAACTCAAAACATACATGCATATACATGAAAAGAAAAAAGAGGGATAGAAAGAGAGAAAAGAAAGAAAGAGGTGGGCAGCCAGAAAGGCAGAGCACAGAGCAGAGAATTGGGGGAAATGGCAGGGAGAAAAACTGAGAAACTTACAACTCTAAATGTGAAATGTATTTAGTGATCAGAGCAGCCTTTGCTAGAGCAATCCTGTCAATGTTATAGACAGAGCATTGCCCATTGCTGTGTGCACGAGGAGGAGCTCCAAGTTCCAAACCTGTTGACACTGAACATTGAGTCCCATCAGTTACCTCCTGCACTTATGGAGGTGGGTGCGTTTGTTCCTAAACAGTTACTTCAGTGTTCCTTCTGTTCCTTGGTTCAAACATGAGCTTTGGTGAGTCCCCATCCCTAGCTGACAGCTGTCAGTTGCTAGGGGACACAGAATTAGTTATCTTTAGGGATACGGTCTCTGATGGCCCCACACCTTCACATATGAACAGCACTAACTGGACTCAGTGGTTTTATTTTTTTTTTCCTTTTATAAGATGTAAAGTAGGAAGGGGACTTGCACAAATCTGGAAGGAGTTGGAGGAGGAAAATAGAAATTCCTATGATCAAAATATGTCATATACATGTTTTGAATTCTTAATAAGAAAAATATACAGTATTTTCAGTTTATACATCAAATACACTAGGTTAATATGTGCATATTAAAATCATGAAGATTGAAGACAGGGCCTTCTGCTAATAATGAGGCCCTGTAAGCCATCTAACCTCATTCATGGGGCCATCAGATCTCTCTTAATACTGTTATGAGGATAAATACTGTAACATATTATCATGTTTGATAGACAGGAGGTTTTTAGTAAGCAGAAACATTGTACTTTGTGTCTGATGCCATGATGTATCATGAGTGGCCACTTTTCTCTTCGTCTTTCGTTAGATGTCATTAATGTCGACCAGTATGTCTCTCTCCCCCACGGTTATTAGATGTTTTTATGTGAGATTCTAATTGGGGCAACTGGAGATTATTCCCATCAGAGACATTCTATCGAAGCCTCCTTTACTCAGCAAAATAATGCTCATCATTGTTTGCATAAGGACATTGGCTATACGATAGTATTGAAGGAAGATGTCCCCGTAAGGGAGAACTAAGCAGTGACAATGAGAACTGCAAATATCTGAGAGGCTGCTGGTGATCATCATCCTTACCCACACATTAGAGGGTCTTGTGAGCCAGGAGTCATTCTAGATACTTTCTGGATAACTGGCAGGAAGTGGGCAGAAGGTCTTATTGATATGGATTGGTTGGGGCATGAGGCTTCATAGAGTGTACTATAATGTACAGCACACAGAACAGCACTGCGGATATTGTATGCCACGTCTCCAAACAGGAGACGGGTGGATCTATATCTATCAATCATGCTCTCTCTTACATGCCGACTTGTATATATAGGGCACCTATGGTACTCGGTAACTTCTTCTGGGGTGTTTAGGAGACAGTGGTCAATAGAGATCATTTCTTCTTCCTGGCAGAGAAAGAACTGGAAAGAGAACTAAATGGTCCTTGTGGCTCAGTGGCTAAATGGAGTAGGAGCAGCCAAGAAATGGTTGAAGAAATGAAAAACTAAGCAGGTACAGACACACTTTACTTTAGTGTGTCCCTGCCCGTAGAAGTGGGACTGCAATGAAGGCAGCTACAGTAGTACAGCCCTAGCTGACAAGGGCAGAGTCAAGATAGATGCAAGAACCTATTCAGACTGGATGGAAAATTCACCAGGAACAACTAGAAAGAAGAAGCTGGCCATAGAATACCAATGTCTACCAAAAAAATAATCATTAAAACAAAGCATATAACCCAAGGTGAAGAATATAGGCAGGGTGGGATATCCTCTGGCCATATTAGTACTCTTGAGCCTTATAAGACTCTCTATTAAACTTTTATGGCACTTTATATAGTACCTCAAGGTGCTCACTGAAATGATCCAGTGGCCATATCCTAGGGCCTGTGAGAACTGTCACAGGAAATAGGGCTGTTCGTCAGAAGAAGGAAATTTAAAGGGTGGCTTAATATAAGTTCACAATTAAAGGTTTCTCCACATGGTGATAAGCAGATGCTGTTCATTAGACTTTGGGGACCAAAGATGGTGAAAACTCATTTAATTCCAAGTAAAGCTTAGACTGCAGAAAAGGAAAAGTCAAGTAGCCCACGACTGTTTCTTCTCAGTTCTGAGGTTTCTAAGCCACCCAGATTGTCGTTCTCTGAGGAGGGACATTGCTTGAGAGTTTGCTCCTTATGGATGCCCACATCCTATATCAACTCCAGCAAGCTTCCTCAGTTCCCCCATTCTCTCTCCTTCCAGGCTAAAACCTTAAATAATTCCTCTGGTTATATAGCTGTAGAGCTAGACATTGCTGGGGAAGACAAAGAAAGAGAGAGAGAGAGAGACAGAGACAGAGACAGAGAGAGAGAGAGAGAGAGAGGGAGGGAGGGAGGGAGGGAGGGAGGGAGGGAGGGAGGGAGAGAGAGGCATTTCCCACTGCCAAGGGCTCCTACAATGCATCCCTAGTAGGTGCGCATGTGTTTTCTTTAAGAATTCGCATTCTGTCTTCTCTCTCTCTTTCTCAAAAGCTTTATAACCTTCTCAAGATTTCCTTTCTCCCATTTGAGGTGAATGGCTCCTATTTCATTGAGGAAACAGAAGCAATTGGGAGTTGACTCATCTCCTGGCCCCCCTATCTCCCAATACCTGTTTCTCATCTGGGGACCTATAAGGCACTCAGGTTGTAATGGAAAAAATATCCCTTTCTCGTTTTAGAGTTCGGTTCCTCAATTTATGTTCTGGAGCCTATGCTCTCTCCCCTCAAGGAGTTCAATCCCTCAATTACCTGCTTTTCTTTCTTTTGCTTTCCCCCTCCACTGAACTGTTTCCATCAATAAGCAGACACACTTGTCTCTCCATCTTTAAAACAACTGTAACGTCAACAACCCCTCACAACCTCATACCCCACTTCAGTCATAGGCACATGTGTCTGTTGCCCTTCCCAGTGAGGTATCTCCAAAAGTGATCTCTATTTATTATCTTGGCTTTTCAACTTGGACTGCTCGACTCTCCGGTTTGGCACTGGTCCACGACCCTTGACTACAACTGAGCTCGTCAGACACTGGCGACAGTTTTATGGTCAAATGACACAGTCAATTTCCAGCCTACCTCTCAGGAACACTTGACACAGATGACCCATTCTTCCTTCCCCTCTTGACCTTTCCGACAAAACACTCTGCCATCTTCCTTCCTTCTACCTCTCAATCACCTCCAATCACCTTTGCTTGCCTTCTCCCCCTCAGCCCAGTCTTTACTTACAACCTTGGCGCCAGCTTGGTCCTCAGGCTTTTCCTGGTCCAGTTCACTCTTCATCTGGTTTCTAGTAGCTTTGACACACTGGTGGTGGCCAGATTCATGCCTCCAGAACAGGATCTTGCCTGTAAACTTCAGATCTATAAAGACATCTCGAATAAACTGTCATTTCACCTCCTTCTTTTACCCACATTTTTAAAGTTGCTGTTTGTCGGAAGCTGGGATGAACTCATGACTGACGGCATTTTAAAATCGCTATCTGTCCCAAGCAGAGGCTCAGCTGCCGCTCATGTGTAAGCTCAAACTTGGGCGCATTCCCTCTACTTCTCGAGAGCCGTATACTGTTGGCACTGTGCATGTTTGGTTAATTACCATTTAAGATTTCTTCAAAACACGGTTCCTAGAATCATGCAGTGACTCACCATTGAAATAAGTTATTACATTCAGCAAAATGCATGGAAGCAAAACAGCAGGGTGTAAATTTAATAAAGGTAATTGAAGTCTGTCTCTGTCTCGGGAAGAGTGACCATGATCCATGTTCTCTTATGGACCAATTACCTTCTGTTTGAGACTTCAGCTAGAGAGGGTACTCATAGCTGACAATTTGCTTTTGACATATGAAAAGAAATTGATGAGCATTATTCATTCAAAGGCAGGGACAATTGCCTGATCCTTGGGGACAGCAAAAAGAGTTCAGATCAACAGAATCTGTGCTCACCAGTTGAAAATGCACCCACATTTCTTTTTACTATTAATTAATAGAATTTTCTGTCTCAGAATACATCATGCTACCATTGCATTAAAAATATAGCCAAAATGGTTACTCGCTGCTCTACCACCTTGCACCCATCATTTTTTAGTCTCCCAAGTCCTCTCTAATGGCTCCTTCTAAACATCATGCCAGAGCTCAAAACCTAAGAACTACCCTTGGTTCTCCCTTTCCGTTATCCTTAACATAAAAGACATGAGCATTTCTGCATAGTCTATCAAAAAATATGCCATTGTCTGTGTTTATTCTCCCCCTTTCAGATTCCTGCTTTACCTGGGATAGCACGGGATTTTGCCTGTACCATTGCAGTAACGTTCTAGTAGATGGTGTAGATTTCACATCTTCTTCTCACTCTACCCGATGCCCCTACAGTTCAGAACTGCAGCATAATATTGTCCAGCCATAAAGCAGATTTTGCCACCCAGTTCTTATACCAAAATCCTCAGCCTGCTCTGTGGTCCCAAAGCTTGCCTTTTTTTCCTTCTCTTACCTCTTAGAGACTGACACATATATCTCCATGATTTTGCTCCAAGAAACTGGTCCCTCCTGTTTCCCAGATTTGTTCCTCTTGTTCTTGCTCTGAAGCTAGTCCATTTGTTAACTCTGCCTGGAGCTCCCTGCCGGTCCTGCCCTCCTGTGCTGGCTGCTTTCTGCCATTCAGAGCACAGTTTTGTCTCTTACACCTGTTTCCCATTACACACCTTCTCCTACTGCGGGCACAATTGCACGGGGCTCCAGACCTGAGTTAACGGGATGTAATTCAAAGGCACAGGAGTCGTGAATCCTGAAGGCTTCTGGAAGGGCTCACCCCTATTGCATCACACAGCTTCAGTGCAGACCTGGTCCTGGACACATGTGTGCACTTTGCTGTGTGCACGTTCCAGTACTCCGAGCAATACCAAGTAAGGTTGACTGAAGCACCTCTGGTCAGATTGGAGACTACACACATCAAGTGTTCTGCTTTTATGACATCATGATTTGATTACAGAAAAAGAGATTATTAATATATTTCTGTCATCATTTCTCAACACATAAGCATGGATTATATTTGTGAGAATGGTTTAGTTTTAATAAAATTGCTGTTTGAGTCACTGACTTAAGTCTCACAAAAAAAAAATCATTAACTGAAGTTTGTCTTAGGTATTAGAACAGAATTTCCACTATTTCTGAAATGGCTCTAAATATGCTTCTACAGTTTGGCACCCTGTGTTTATGAGACACAGCGTTCTCAGCAAATTGACCATTAGAAAATCAAAATATTAGGCTATTCTGAAACATGTTGAAGATGTTGCCTGTTCTGCAGTATAAAATAATCAGCCAAGATTTAATTCTTTGTGTAAAAATAAACAAGCAAATCCATCTCATTACTATGCAAATCGGCTTTCATCTTCATTAAATGGTAAAATTATATGTGTACCAAGGAATTGTTTTAAAATAAATTTCCTCATTGTTTATTAGCTGTAAATGTTTGATTTGTATTCCTCTTGTGTGCGCCTATATGCTGGGATCCTGTAAGAACGTCTCAAGTGGAAAGGAAGAAGCTGAAGCCTTTTCTATCATGTCTTCCATTGTTACTGCCTGTTGTGTCCTGAAATTGTCTAGTCTATTTGTTTGGCTGTATTGCTGATTCTTCCAACTCCATCCAGGAGGGAAGGGAACTGCTTCCTATTTCCTCCTACCTTTAAGAACAAAGTAATGCCTGGTGAGTAGGGATAGGGATAGCTGCTCCATACTGTCAGAAGTTATGAATGAAAGAACACTCCCCTCCATCACTGGCATGCATGCTTTGTTTCTGGGAGGTGATGTCTGTGACAGCAAGGGTAAACCTTCCAAAGCATGGAACATGCTTCTCTTCTATGTAGAGAAAAAGCGGTTCCTTAGGCTTCATCCTGTTTCCTTTCACAGTGCTCAGACAGAGATCTTTCTCTCCTTAGGCCACTATGAGAATTAAGTGAAATAATTTATGCAAATATATATCTTTCTACCTGGGAAGCCTTACTCAGTGCTTCTTGGAGAATCAGATCAAAGCTCTTTCTTGATTCCCATCATGCATTAGGAAGATGCACAGTCGTATTTATGTAACTAACTGCACTGTGTGTCTCTAAAGACACCTCCCATCCCTGAGACACACCCTGCAACTCCAAATAAATACCTTGTCTCCAGACAAACATTAGTTGTTACTTGGTTGAATTCGAGTCTGTTTTCAGGTTTGTGAAAGCAGTTTTGCATGTTGAGAAGTTCACTTTCTACTGTTAATGACATTCAGTAGCATTTTGTGTTTTAAGTTATTGAAGTCTGAAATCTGCCACTCCTGCTGGATCTGGTCTTCTGTCTTTCTTTCTTATCCCAGGCAGGGCTGGGAATCCCCCTAACCATTTATCTGCTCCAGGCAGAGTTAACAAATGGACTAGCTTCAGAGCAAGCCTCAGGGAGCCTCGGGGTCTCTAGAGGAAGCTTACAACTGATTTGGAAGTGTGTGTGTGTGTGTGTGTGTGTGTGTGTGTGTGTGTGTGTGTGTGTGTGTGAGAGAGAGAGAGAGAGAGAGAGAGAGAGAGAGAGA
>JAQHUG010000062.1:5896558-5948202 GCA_028555095.1 Dicrostonyx torquatus
TTTTCTGTGAGGTGTGTGTGTGTGTGTGTGTGTGTGAGAGAGAGAGAGAGAGAGAGAGAGAGAGAGAGAGAGAGAGAGAGAGAGATGGCTTTCAGGAAAGGACCTCAGTGACTCAGTGTGTCTTGTATTCAGTGTTTTCTTTCCAAGCAGGCTTGTAATGTGGTCAGAGTATGAGTGAGGAGGTGAGAGGTGTTGAAAAGACAGCCTTGAGTTCCTGTGCCATGCCCTACTCATCAGCCGGTATGCTAAAGTTCAATGCGGTTCCTAGAAGACATCGCCACGGTGCACTTGTGGAATGTTTCATACCAGTGCCTCGTCTGCGGTCCGGTAACTGAAGACAGGAGTGAGATGTGCAAAATACATGTGGAAATCACATAGGTGGGCAGGGCAGCCAAGGAGAGGCTCTGCGGGGGAAGAAGAGTGGCAGCGGCATTAGGAGATGGAAAGGAATTTGAGAACCCCCTTCTGCTCTCAGCTCAACTCCATCACACTCCCAGATGTAGCTCCCGCACTATGCAGAAACGGGGTGCAGTGTGTGTGTGTGGAGGGGGCGGGGGCAGACATCCTGTGCACAGAAACACAGTCTGCGACGTTATTAACACGGGATTTGAACTTCTCAGTTTTACAGAACTGAGCTGGCTCCTGGGCAGGGAGAGAAGATGACTTCTCATCAGAAGTGTAAACCCGCCCCTTTCTCCCAGCAAACATGCCAGCAGCATCTGGGTTAATGAACTGTGCCTTTTAATAAATGGGTCTTATCTTGCCAGAGCGCCACTAAATTGTCAGGATTTTAAATTAACTTAATAGTTTCATGGATGGTACTTACTCGCTGGTTACTCCAAAAGGAAAGTGGCCCCCAGCCTGAGTTTCTTATTGAATTATGCAACAGTTAGTTATTTCATTTGGGTTTAAGGGGAGATGTTTAGGATTAATGTGCAATGCCTCAATGCCCCCCTTAATGGGCATTTCCAGACCTACCCTAAACCAAAAGCCAGCCATCAATCATTAGGGTCACTCTATGTTCCATGGACGTAGAAAGAGATGGCCCACACCAGAATGGCCAACCGACTCCTGGAAATACCCTTTCCTATTCCAGGAATGTGACAAAAGCATCTATCTGACTTTTGTTCATGTTTGCTAAATACTCACTGAAATGAGCAAGCCCCTATCCCATCTATAAGATGCTCATATGCATAAGAAAGTGTTAAGCACTCTGCGTGAAGTGATTGTGAGATTCCGGGATTTCTAAGGAGGACCATTAACTCCGTGAAGAGAAGTATCACGGTGGGTGAAGCTTCTAGAAGATGGGAGGTTTAGGCAGGGCCTTGAAAACCATAATGTTTATATGCCTGAAGTTGTTAGACTCATCCCTGTGGGGAACATGGGGGAAGGTGGGGGAGAAAGTTTGTAAGAGCCAGAGGTCAGGGAGGACAGGGTAAAGACATTGTCATCTAGCCAGGCAGTGGTGGTGCATGCCTTTAATCCCAGCACTTGGGAGACAGAGGCAGGAGGATCTCTGTGAGTTTGAGGCCAGCCTGGTCTACAAGAGCTAGTTCCAGGATAGGCTCCAAAGTTACAGAGAAACCCTGTCCAAAAAAAAAAAAAAGACATTGTCTTCTGCTGACTCATGAAATCACATTTGTGGTTGCCAGACAGTACCAAGCCAGTGAACATTCCAAGATGAGGGTGTTGGCCATGATTTAGTATGGCCCCAGACCTGTGCACATATCAGCAGGACAGGCTGGATACAGCAGGGCATAAGAGAGAGAGAGACAGAGACAGAGAGAGGCAGAGGGAGCATGAACCTGGGAGGGAACTGGGGAGTAAATCCTAGAGGAATAAAAGGAAAGGAGTGAAGGACTGGATATGATCAAAATACAATGTATTCATGTAGGAAATTCTCAAAGAAATAAAAATATTAAATACATACATACATGCATACAGATAGACAGATATAGATCATCCCTGGCAAAATTTGAATTTTGTCTTTCTCTAAAAATAATAACTTCTTAATGGGGAAATAAAACTACTACATTGTTGTATATAGACGGAGGGAGGGGTGTGTGTTCCCCAGCACCCAGCTCCCAAGCCCCGAGCCACTGGCCCGCTCAGCTACTGGTGGCTGCCTGCACCCGAAATAACCACATGACAAACTGGATTCATTTAAACTCTGCCCGGCTTATTATCACTAGCCTTTCCTTGGCTAGCTCTCATAATTAAACTAACCCATTATAAAAGTCTGTAAGTCACCACGTGGTGACATACCGGAAGGGTCTAACCTGCATCCATCTGCGGCGGCGGCTCGTGGCTTCTCCCCCTTCCTTCTTCTCCTCCCAGAACTTCCGTTCTGTCTACTCCGCCCACCTAAGGGTTGGCCTAACTATAAGCCAGGCAGCTCTTTATTTAGCCAATCAAGGCACAGAAATACAGGTGGACCCTCCCACATTTCCCCTTTTTCTGTTTAAACAAAAAGAAAGGCTTTCATTTTAACATAGTAAAATTACATATAACAAAACAGTTATCAAGTAAGAATTACAGTTACAATATTTATATCTTTTATCATAACTAAGGAAAACTATAACTATCCATTCTTCAACTCCATCAAAGACTCCAGAAGGATATAATATTACCTAAGTAAATAAGAAATAAGCAACTTCTAAAACTCTACAGTTTCTAGTGACAGAGATATCTCGCTGTCTGGACAGTCACCCAAAGTTCCTCTTTACCGTTGGGGCATCCATCTTCAGCCTACAGGCCCATAGCGTCCACTACATATTGAGCATTTATTGGTAGGCTGTTATAAATTATTTGCAATATTTTATGAGATATAAAATATCATTGTTTCCATTTTACAGATGAGAAACCTTGGTGTCCATGGGAAATGTGTTTGCTGCAGGCTTAGGGCACAGAAAGATTCTAACTGGAACACAAGTTTGTTAAGAACATTATTTTTTTTTCAGCCTCTAATAAATCCTTTCCGCCTCCCAGACACACACATCAGTCTAATTAGCCAAGTCTTTTTCTGTTAAGGGTGGGAAGGCAATTTTATATAGACAGTTCACTCCAATGAGAGCAAAGAAGTGTTGTCCCAAAGCAGGTCCCTCTGTTGTACTCAGAAATTGGGTTTGGGAGAGGGAAGTTACATGACAAGTGTCGCTGATATGCAAAACAGAGCCAGCCATGTAAGCTAGGAGACAGGAGTGACTGAGACATTATTCTGTACCCTCCAAAAGTGTCAGAGCATCCAGGGGAGGGGCATCGTCTCTACCAACTGAAGACAAGCAAGCTGTGACAGAAATCATTGCTGCCAGCAAGTAGCAGACAGCCAGGTACATGGTCGAATACTAACTTGCCACACTCCTGAGTGCTAGGAGCAAATGCCACTTGAAAAGAGGAACGTGTGTAATGGAAGCCGAGAGTGGCTCCTGACCTGTCCACACTGAGTCCTCATGTCTGCTTCTCTGGCTGGCCACATTCCAGGTACATGAGGCAGACACAGGCTTGTTAGACAGCCTTCAGGTTCCTTTCCTTCCAGGAAGCAGTGCAGAAGTTCCTATAGACCCCTACTGGGACTGCCCTGCTGGGAACTTCAGGTGTTTCTGCCCCTGGGCAAGGACTCCACTATAACTGAGAAGAAACAGAAAACAAACCTTTCAGCTTTGCTGCTGGTCCCTGGGAGAGGCGTACGGGTCTGCAGAGTGGAGTGACCTTGAGAAGGTCAGGAAGACCTCTGAAGTTGTGCGGAGCACGGGGCAAAGGGATCAGCGTGAGCCATAAAGGAAACATTGTATATAAAAGCCCTACCTTCCTTTCTTGTGGAGCAGACACAGGCACTGGCTTCATTTTGTATTCATAAAGCTTCTCTTTGGAGGTGTCTTTAAGAAGTGCAGAAGGAAGCTTGGAAGCATGTTGGGGGGTCAAACACACATTTCCTTGGGCTCTCTTTCATCTGCCTCAAAAAACCAAAAATTCTCCTTTTTTCATCACCTCCTCCCGTAAAAAGGACTAAGGTTTTGTTAGCAGCAGCTTCCAGGGCTTGGCACCTCAGCAATTAATACAGGAGGCCAAGGGAGACATAGACAGTGGTGGTGGTGGGGACCCTGCCAGAGAGGAGAGGAACGAGAGTAAGCAAGAAAATGGAAATGGTGGTGGCAGCGGCTCAGAGAACTAACAGGGAGGTCTGGCCTGTGGCTGCAAGATGCTCACGGAGCTGTGTCGGGCATCTCACAGAAAGGCTCTTCTGCACTGTGTGTTTTAAGGAAAGCTGCAAATGTGGTCAGGAAATCCATACTAATCAAGGAAGGTCAAGAGAAGGGGTTTCAGTTGGCCCTAACCTTTGGCTTCTTATCCCCGAGACTGTGACCCCCTCAGATCAACCTGCATTTTTGTAATTCTTTTGTCTGCAATATGAGGACACATCCTTCAACTCTGTTGCGAGCAGATCTATATTTTCTTTATTTCTGGTTATGGTCTTTACTTGGAGACAACATTTCTATAATAAAACAGAACAATGAAGTCAGCTTCCAGCCTGCTTCTTTATGCCCAGTGATTCCCCATAACACTCAAACTTTGCTCCTGAGGTGTTTTGTTTGTTTGTTTTTGTTTTTCTTTCTTTTTTTCGTTTTTTGAGACAGGGTTTCTCTGTAGCTTTGGAGCCTGTCCTGGAACTAGCTTTTGTAGACCAGGCTGGCCTCGAACTCACAATGATCCTCCTGCCTCTGCCTCCCAAGGACGGGGATTAAAGGCATGTGCCACCACTGCCCAATGTGTCCTGAGTTTTAAAACCTTTCAGCCTCCTTTGCTTCCAGGCCTCCTCCCTACTTGCTGTATGGGCCTTTTCTTGGCCAGGCTAAGTTCTGACAGGACTTTCCTCCAGTGTCACTCTTCCACCTTATCTCCAACCTGGAAAATCCCCCATCTTTTAAAATCTGCCCAGACACACTGGGCTGGACTTCTACTGCCCTCTGCTCTCCCGGGGGAAGGGGTTAGTGTTATCCACTTTCAGGTCTGAATCATTTTCTTCCAGGTACTCCCCTGGGGTTTCATGTCCGCCACTGATAGCAGTTCTCGTCTGGATGTCAATGTGCACCCTTGATAGTGGTCCTCCCCTAGACGTCCATGTGCACCATTGATAGTGGTCCTTTCCTGGGCATACATGTGCACCATTCATAGCAGTCCTCCCCTGGACATCATAGCAGTCCTCCCCTGAACATCCACGTGCACCATTGATAGTAGTCCTCCCCCGGACAGCCACATGCACCCCTGATAGCAGACCTCTCCTGGACGTCCATTGCAACCTTGATAGTGGTCCTCTCCTAGACAGCCACATGTACCGTTGATAGCAGTCTTCCCCTGGACGTCCACGTGAGCCTTTGATAGTGGTCCTTCCTGGGAATTGATGTGCACCATTGATAAGGTTCTTTTGAACTTTCTCAGTGATTTGCATATGGATACAGTGTTTTTACTTCTCCAAGGTTTGCCAAAGCATAACCTATGACCTGCCTTTTGTAGCACAGTGATTGTTTTCTCAAGGATAGTTTGGACATGGCTAAGTTGAAATAGTAAAACACTAAACAGTAAGTGACACACCCCAACATTCAAAGAGAGGGAAGGAAATTAGAGGAAGGAGTTTCTGGGTTCCAGGGACTTTATTTCCTCAGGCAAGGTCAAGGGAATGTTTGTGTGTCCGTGTGTGTATGTTGGGGGGTTAGGTGAAAGATGATAGTGGGCCCTTGTGCATGTCTGTGAGGGAATGTGTACGTGTGTGTGTATGTGTGTGTGTGTGTGTCATGTATATGTCCTTCCCCATGAGTATCTCTCTCTCTGTGTGTGTATGACTGTGTCTGTGTGTGCGTGTTCATGTGTTTGTTTGTATATATATATGTCTGTGTTTGTGTATACATGTGTTTGTGTGTATAAGTATGTATGTCTGTATACTTGTGTATGTGTGTCTGTGTCTCTGTGAGTGTACCAGAGAAACTAATTAACGGTGGCCAAGAGACTGAAGTCCCCGCACCAGAGAAAGTGAGTCCCCAGGTGGCCTCAAGTCTCAGTTACAGGTTGGGATAGCTTCACACACGGTGCCAGGCTTGCAGCACACAGAGCATTTTGGGGCAAATCAGAGCACATGGCTGTCACTTTTTTATTCTCCTTTCCCAATTATGTGCTTGGAACAGAGCCCTGAGGATAGTTTCACATAGCAAAGGAAGCACACGTTTAAGCAGTAGCGGCAGAGTGTATCTGACTTCTGTGAAATTCCTTGCCTGGCTAGATCTGAAAATGCAGCCTTTCCCCTCTGCTCTCCAGCCTGGGCTACCTAGACATGGCCTTCTATGTGCTCTGCCCCTCCTCCGGGGGTGGGGTGAGGCAGCAGCCCCTCAGGGTCCTTCAGGCTCACTACAGTTCCCCTTGCAACCCTCTGCTCAGTACAAGACCCTGAGAATTACAGTGCTTCTGTCCTCCCCTGCCTCGTGCAGGCACAGACAGCATTGCTTCTTTCTGAGCTATGATGACATTTCTCCCTGCAGTCCAAGCGTGAGACTCCAGCATTCTCTGCCTTTTGGAGAATTTCAATTTCAAAGAAGCAAGAGAGAGGGAAGGAAAGAGGGGAAACAAAAAAAGAAAGGATGAATGGAAGCGAGGAAGAAAGGGAAAGAGGAAGGAAGAGAGGAGAGGGAAGGAGGGAGGATGAGCAGGGGAAGAGTTCTGTCGGTTGTCTGTGCACTTTCAATCTGAGGCATACGTCTATAATCCTCATATTCACCTCTTTGATCTGTCACTTTGATTTCCAAAGTAACAATCTGGAATATTATACAAAACTCTCCTGATCCCCTCCCCACTCTATCAAACTAGACATTTAGGTACTTAGCGGAAGTAAAAGAGTGTAATTCTTCAAGTAATTGATAGTAATGAATTTGTTTGCTGAGTGATGTGGCTTATTGACGGCACTTGTGTGTGATCCGCTCTCTATAATAAGTGCAGTATTTGTGCTCGGCTTGTTGAGTTAATAAAATCTACAAAGTGGTTTTGACAAAAGAATATGCACGCTAATGCAATTCTCAGTGAAAGCAACTCCCTTTTCTGTGAGGTGTGTGTGTGTGTGTGTGTGTGTTAATCATCACTAATTATAAAAATGGGAAGCTGTCTGCTTCCTGATGGTTTATAAGGGAGAACACCTATGGCAGGAGATATATTCCCAGGATGTCAATGGTTTCAGATCTTTGTGGTGTCTCAACCCCTCCCAGCTACTGAGGTCTAAGGCAAAAACAACATTAAACATTTAAGATCTAATTAGACTTTGTGCTGAACTTGGGTGAAGATAAGAGTAACTTTCTACAGAAGATTCAGCGAGGTCCATTCAGCCCTTTGCCCCCCTCCAAGCCCTCACTCCCCGCTGTGTCGCCTGTATAGATAAAGACTGCTTTCCCAAAGGAATGCATAGGCTGAAAGAATAGAATCGATGGCAACCTTGCAACCTCGTCAGAGAAGGCACTGCATGAAAAAAAAATATTGTTATCCATGTGAACGGAGTAATTAAAATGAACTAATCATTTCCCAAAATATTTATATATTGAAAGCAATTCCGACTGATTGCCTTTAAATAGCATTTTATTCTGTTTCCATCATAAACAGTTAGGAGCCTGCTCCCATTAGTTTTCTGGAGTGTCAGCCCACCCAGGGTGGTAATGACTCGGAGGGGCTCTTACACTGAATCCAAGTGGAGAGGACAGCCTGGTCCACTAAAGCCTCTAGTTGGGAAAGAGTCCCTTTAGGGCTCTGTCCTCCCACTAGAGCTGGCTGTCAAGAACCCTGGGACCTTCTCCATTGATAGATAAGAGTTCTTTCTCCGAGCCAGAATTCAGTGTCAGCTCTGAGCTGCTTCTTTCTTGTTTCAGCCAGGAAGAAGCAGAAGTTTGATTAAATTAAGGTCAATTCATGAACAACTGCATGGCCCAAACCCAGGGAATTTTAAAACATAATAGTGTTTACAACAGCAGTGTTCTTTTGAAGATGCATACGAGAGACATCTTTTGGTAGCGCAGGCAGCAGGGTTTTGGTGGTCCAGCCTGAGGGGACAGACAGGCAGGGAAAAATTATAGGGATGAAAGGCAGGGAAAATGAGTACCATAGTTACTGAGATGATTCAGTTGTAGGAAAGGTCTGGGAACAAAGCGGCCCCCAGTGGCAGGAGGATTTGGGGAGCTGATAGACAAACTCTGAAGGCACAGTTGGGGACCTCCTTCCTTTGCCCACATGACCCTACATAGCTACAAGCCAGAAACTCTCAGAATTTCACTTTTCTGTGCCGGGTTAGATAGATCTTTAAGGGTTTTTCTCCTCCTGGGTTAGATATATCTTTAAGGGCCCCTCATAGATTTTAGAGAGAGCCTTCATAGGAGGCAGGAGAGGGGGGAATGAGGCATGAAACAGGTGTACTCTGGGGACAGGTTACAAGGATGGTTCCCTTCCAGATCCTGAGGGATGAAAAAAGGAAGTGCTGTTACTTAGACCAGGGCCTTTGGAGCTGGGTTGTGCCTTTGCCTAGGACACATGAACATAGGCCCACTGTGCTGGTCATTGTTAGGTTTGGCCCCTGCTGAACTCCCATTACCAAGGCCAGAGTCCCCTGGACTAAGCCGGTCTTACCATGAGAGACCAGAGGCCCATGTCTGCCTCTTTGCTGGTGTGTAGTATCTCTGCAGAGGAACAGAGGCAAAGCCAGCTCTCTAAAGGGATTGTGTGGACTGTCTCTCACTTGCCACCAACCCTCCTTGGCTCAGAGTCCGTTGTTTTGTACGGGGACCTGCATTTACTTACGGCTGGTGGTAAATAATGCGTTTTCCATTCATTTAACTTTGTTCATATCTGTAGTCTGTTGTTAACTGTTAGAACACGCTGCTTCCCCATCAATGCGCTTGATGGGTATCCTAGTTTCTCATGGGCTCTTTCTAACCCCCACTGCCAATCAGAGCAGCCTGCATGGTGCAGCTGCTTGGAAAGCAGCAGGTACATTCCCACATCTGCTTGCTCCAGACACCTCCTGAGAACCATACTGATAACTATGATGTGCATCAGGCATAAGGCAAGTCCAGATTCTTCCTTGAGACTACAGAGCCATTTGTTGATAGTGAACCCATAGGCTATTTATTTATTATTTCTGGAAGATTCCGAAGGATGGAACTAGCAGAGACTTGAACTGTAACTGCAGGTTCTCGGGGGAGGGTCCTAGGTGATTTTCTAAGTCGACAGGTTCCAAAAGTTTCTTTAATAGTGGCACCTTTCTATATCATGAATCTCCAGCAACCCACTCACCTAGTCAGTGTTCACAAATAAAAATACTGGATAGCCAGGTAGATGTGTTGCTTGCAGATATAAAAAGTTCTTGGTAAAAGTAATGCCCTCGGTGGTATTTTAAACATGTTTATGCTTACAGAATTACTTGGTTCCTATCAGAAGTTCAAGTTTAAATGGACATCTTGTGTTTTATATGGAAACTCTATGTAGAACAGATTGTAAATTGGGGCGGTCTTTTCTCTTCTGAAAGCAGGCATATATTACAGTGCTGTGCTTTTTATTTCCCCCAAGCACTTTCTATGTTGGTGAGAGAAGCAGAGAGAGAGAGAGAGAGAGAGAGAGAGAGAGAGAGAGAGAGAGAGAGAGAGAGAGAACACAGAATAGAGAGATAACAGACATGTAACCTTCAAGCTCTGTGGTTTTGCATTTTTATTTCCCTTACATGTCCATTGCATTTCAAGAACTGCTGAGTAAGAAGCAAGAAAACCTTTGCTCGATCACATGTCGGCTTCTCCTGCCCTTCCTTACCAGTGGCACGTGACAGAGCCTCTCTTCCTCTCTGATGTTGACTGCTGACTTCCCATCTCCCCCTCACCTTGATAGTGTGTGGACTGTTGGTGACCCAGGTGGACGAAGAGCAGCCTCAAGTCCAAGTGTACAGGATACACAATCAGCCGAGAGATTCAGCCTCTGCTGTGACGGCAGTGTGTGTCAGGGATGAGGCAGGAGCATGTCTCTAAGGCAGGAGACAAAGAAAGAACTGGGCTGGTCTCTCAGTAGCTTAACCTTTCCTATGAACTGGAATTCCCCGTCAGACCTGTTTTTCAAACTGGAGAAAGTGGATCAAGATGCTCGCTTTTGATTGCCAGCCTTTAATCAGAATTTGAATTAGAGAGTGGGCTGAGAGATTGGGAGGCCTGTTGACAGAGAAGTGCCAACAGAAGACAAAAAATAAGTCTTCAAAAATACATTCTGCTATCTTTTGGTTTGGTGTGGTAGGGAAGAGGGTGGATCATGACAACAGTCAGGCTTGGGAGTCTAGAAGCTTCTTTTTTTCAGCTTAAGCGCAATTCAACATTGTCACAGAACCTGGATTAGTCAAGGAGCCTCCTCTATTCTCAGTCTTCTCATTTGTGAAATTAGACACCCTCTAGTTCATTGCTAATAAATTGTATAATTTTTCTCAGGATCTGCTAGAGTCTTCTTCAGACCTATACTTTACTGACTAGCAGCTTAAAGCCACTGTTGTCCCGGCAAACTCATGACAAGCAGGATGTCAAGTGATAAAATATCACTTGTTTAATCCATAGGTTTGCCAAGTGAACACAAAGGAAAGCAAAAAGACTTCTGATGATTCCCTCTTTGTCCTTTGCACTGAAAGTATGTCTCACTTTGGACTCTGGGAAGCCTTTAAGGAAGCATGGTTTTGGAGAGTTGGACCCCGATTAGCCAATCCTTGGTGGTGAAGGCTTTTCTAGTTCCAAAAAGAGCTATGCTTTATTAAACATTAAGGGACTTCTTAATAGGTATTAGTAGGAAAAAGATAGGTTCATCAGTCATTAGAAAATCTGAAGGTGGTGTGAGCTTTCTGTGGGAAGTAGAAAATTGAATCAGTGGGGGAAACAAAGCAAATACAATGTCCTTGGTGTCTGCTGTGGGCCATGTTCAAATACATGGTGCTGTCTGTGACATTAAGGCAGATGCTTATGTTGGGCGGGTGGCTGATGCTGTGAGTTCTGCCCAGAGGCTCTGGACTGTGCCTGTTCTCTTGTGCGTGACTTCTCTGGAGGAGACCAGCAAAGCAGATCCAGGCCCTGCCCATGTGACAGGCTGGCTGGATTCCTGCAGATGCCAATGGGTGGGCAGGGCATTTCAAAGCCACACTAACCACCATGCCTCAAATTCCAGTTCCCAGCACTTTATCTCACTATGACTCAGATCAGCACTTTATCTCTCTAAGCGTCTTGGCATTCTTTCCTCTGTAGGAGAGGGCTTCAGTGGTTCCTTCCAACCTGAACGCTGAGTTACTTTGGATCTTGTATCACTCTCCAGGGAATTTACATTAGATAACATTAGGGATACTGTTTCAAGCTGACATTTTTGAATTAGAAAATGACACATTCATTAGCTTATTTGAGGTGTTCAACAAAGCAGTCAGATGGTGGGGTTGGAAGCTATCAAAGGACAGAATCAAAGAACGTAAAGCAACAGAATTTTCTAGAAACCCATCTGGACTGTCTCTCCTCCCACCAGAAAATGGTCTGAATGCCTAAGAAGGAGGTCCATCAGCTTCCTGCCCTTGATCCACAGCATACACAGGGAGCTGTATTTTGTGTCTCACCTAACACACCACGTTTGGCAAGGTAGTCTTTTGGAAAACAAACTGTCTGTGGTGGAAAAGGCCCTAGGCTTTTGGCTGTCTCCTGACAGGTTTGGTAACAGGTTCCATTTGCTCTTTTAATGGGATTTTCTGTGAGTTATTGGCAGTCAGAGGGGTTCCGACAACTAGCTGAATGGGAGGTAACACAGGATCACAGAATTTAAAAGCTGGAAGGAACTCCCGGGCTTGCCATTCAGGCAGCAATCATCTTGTCTTAGGTTCAAAGGAGGTATCAAAGCAACAGCCATCTTATCCACCAAGCCGTTTTGCCATGTTAGTGGGCTGATGGAGACCTTTAAATGTCAACGAAGCAATATTGAATAGAATTCAGAGATTACCAAAAGGCTCATATCAGAGCCCTGATGCTAGAGGAATCCCAGGCACCAAAGGCCTTCCTGCATCCTGATGGATGAGGGTGGACTGTAGCTTGCCTCTGCTTCAGCAGGGTGTCTGCATTTGAAGTAATGCACGAGGTATTGAAGGCTTGGTGCTGACCTCTACCATGGTATCCGCAAAGGCCAGAGAATACTTCAAACTATCAGATATCCTTTGTTTCCCATCTCAACTCACAAGGAAGTTTTCCCAAAAACTGGGTTTTGAGTGAAGGAGAGAAGTAAGACGCTGTCTGAACTCACCACCACCATGAACACAACCACTTAAAAAAAGAGGCTGGCATAGGGATCTGGCAGACCGTGATGAAGATGGCTTCCTTAACCTGCCTATCCATTCATATGTCCTGTTAGTATCTCTGTGTGCCTCTGCAGGCTCTACTGCTCACGACAGAGACACCACAGAGCTTAGAATTCATGAAGTCGAAAGCAAAGATTCCCCTGCTTGGTCTATTGATTTTATATTAAACTGCAAGAGGGTCAACAGGCTTTTGGAATTTGTGTTTCACACATGCAGGGAAGGATGTGTGGAGAAAGTCTTGGAAGAAGGAGCATCTTTGACCCCCACAGGAGGTCCCATGCACTAAACTCATCGTGGGTTTCAGGAACACCTCAGGTTTCATACCTACACCATCAAATGAACAGCCAATAACCAAGAAATGTTTTTGTCATATCAGATCAGAGAGAGTTCGCAAGCCTGAGGGTCTCCTTTAGCCCACCCATCTTTTCATGGCCCACTTTCTCATTCACTTTTACATCCATCCATTTGACTTGTCTTCAATGCAGCATGCATCCATTCTTTAAACTGAATTTGAAATAGCGAGTGTGCTGGAAGCCTGGGAGGAATATGAGTGGAGACGTGCCAACAGAAGACAGATCAGCACAAAAAAAAAAACAAACAAATACCCCCCCCTCAGTTTCTTATATCTTTCATTCCATTGCTTTTGGTGGTAGAAAACACTAGAACTAGCAGTCAGGTGATCTGCTTTCTAGCCCGGGCTCTATTTCAATATTGTCATGTGGCTTGGGGTCAGCCGCCAAATCTTTTGTGTTCTCCAACTTCTCATTTGTAACATGAGGGTGTTTGTAAAATTACAGACATTCATTAGCATTGTGCTAAAGGCTAATTATACATTTGTGAAGGAAACAGACTTGGGTTGGGTCTTTGCCATTAGCTTAGAGTTTGGTTGGGCAGCCATCAGTCCTGGAAGAACAGCTGAGCTGCTGGTGAATTAGCTGTCTGATTTTCTACTTTGCATGTGTATAAAAATCTGTTACTAATTCATAATTGCAAGTTGTGGTAAGTCTAACAATACAGCCTATGAAAGAAGAGAGAACGCGAAGGGTTGGCTTTCTGTAGGGAGAATACTCCAAAGGGAGAGTATGAAGAAGTTGTGTCTTTGCTTAGGTCTGCAGGACTTGAGGGGTCAATAGAGAGAAGGGCTACCAATGCAGGATGGCAGGCAGGAGGAAGAAATGGCAGAAGACTGAGGCAGGAGACATGCTGGAAGCATCAAGGGACTGAAGGAGATCCTTGAAGCCAGGCTGTGTTGGTAAGAGAATGAACAGAGCATGGTGAAAGACAGAGACGAAGCCAGCACATGCAGGGATTGGAGGCTGCAAAGATCAGGTAGGCTTCATTCTAAGAGTAATGACGAACCACTGCAGGAAGGCATGGGGCTCTAAAGGACTCTCAGCCACTGTGTGTAAATGAAATTGGAATGGAGCAGCAGCAGATGTAGGGAGACTCACTGAAAGGTTCAACAGCATCACTAGCTTAGGCCTGGAGGTACATCCTACCTGGGAACTTAAGACAGAGCCTGCTGAGCCCAGGAGTGTCTCTGGAGGGTCCTCATGTAGTCCCCTTCCTCTGGTGCCTGTGATTGGTACCAGGTCCAGTGTCCTCCTCTCATCCAGTATAAAAACACCAGTTTGTAAGTTTGTCAATGTCAGTATCTTCTGCTGAACAACAGCCTAAGCACAGGGCCGTACCCTAATCCCTGGACTCTAGGGCCATACTAGCTCATATGATACAGGGGGTTCATCTGAGGTAATTAGGTGAAGGATCTTGAAACAGAGAGCTTGTCTTGGATTATACGGATGGAAATGATACAGTGGCAAATGGCCTTACAAGGAGAAGGCAAGAAAGTCAAAGGCAGACACAAGACACATATTCCGAGTGCTAAACAGCCAGAGATGCAGAGAGTGGCCAGGAGCCAGAGCGTATAGGCTACCGTCATCAGCCCAAAAGAGCACAGAAGCCAATTTCCCACCCCAGAGCCTCCAGAAGTGGCTAGTCCTGCTGACATTTGACCTTAACTCAGCAAGACTGCTTTTGGACTTGAGTCCTCCAAAGCTCCTAAGATAGTGCATTTATGTTCTTTTAAGTCAGTAAGGTCAAGGTAATTTGTTACAGCATAAATGGGGAAGTAATAACGCTGTAACTATGATGAATTTGTGCGGCTCAAGGCCTAGTTAGCATGAAAAGTATTGGGATCTTTTCTTGTCATCCCCCATCCCCACACCTGGGTTTGAGAGCCACTAGACTGAAGCTGCCTCCCAAGGTTCTGCTCTGAGATCTACCCCTTTGAACCAAGGAGTGGACTAAGAAATTCAAAGCTAGTACTCTCTAGAATTGGGTAAGCTTGAAAGATGGTCCAGAAAGCAAAGAAGGAATGCATTTACTATATTTCCCTTTATAGCTTACACAAGTCAATTTTAGTAAATACAGGGAATAATGGTAAGAATTATAGTTTTTGAGGACAAGCAAGCCCTCGCTGGCAAATGTCTTGTTTGGTGGCCCTCAGCGATTCTGAGCTTGCTCTGCTCCATGCAGGCGCACATTAGAGCATGCTCCACATTCCCCACGACAGCCTTTCTCTGAGCATCCCACTCCCGGCTCCTTCATATCTAGTTCCATTCTGAGACAGCAAAGCGTCTATCCTTCTGAATCTAGAGATCATGAGGATCCTGAGATGGCCTTTTTTTTTTCCAATTTTTTTCTGTTTGTCATGAAAAGGGATGTAGAGCTTTTTTTTTTTTTCTGGTTTCAACTCCATCATATTGCTTTTCCTAGTGAAAAGGCAAATTCAACTTTCTGTGTATTGAAGTAGCAAGAGCCATTTTTTGCATTCTAAAAGAATCCAACATGTGTGATCCCTTTGAGGCAGTGATTGTGAGAGCTGGACTTTTTAATTCCATGGACCATTAGTGCAGTGGGAACTAGACACAACTAGTCACTGAATATATTTTTTTCTTTGCATTGACCCACTTAGAAAAAAAAGTGATGCAAAAAAATGTTCTGAGGAGAGAGATTTTTCCAACCTGAATCTTTTCTCTTATTTTTCTATTTAAAACTAAAACAAATCATTCTATTATAGTGCTATTTAATGTGTAGGTTGCATTGCTATACATAAAGTAGAGTTTTCGTGAGGTGGCCTTGAAATAGGAAAAGGAAACCAGAGTGTACCAGGACCAAGAATCTTTCCTAATTCCATGATTCTTAACATTACTCATGCTGTGACCCTTTCATACAGTTTCTTATGTTGTGGTGACCCCCTCCAACAGTAAGATTTTTTTCTGTTGCTACTTTATAACTATAATTTTGCTACTGTTGTGAATTGTAACATAAATATTAGAGATGCAGGATGTCTAATATGTGACCCCAAGGGGGTCATGATCCTCAGGTTGAGAACCATTGCCCTAAGTCATTCCGTATCTGTAGGGGTGTCCACCGTGAAGATCTGTAATTACTACTCTTGGCCAGGATGACTTATTTGCTCCTTGTCCTGGCTCACCACATCCTTGAGCTGCTTTCTTTTCCCCTGTGAAGCTGATAGAATTTGTCAATGGAGGAGAAGGCAATGGTATCTACTAAAGACTCAGAATCCTATCCACTCGGTGGCCCTTCCCTGGTAGGTCAGCCAACATGTGGCCCTGCCTAGAGGACAGAGAAGGTACCAGATATGGGCTAAAGGCCCTAGACGAGTCTCTGACCTTACCTTCTCTCCACACAGACTCTTTGGAACCAAGACTAATGATGTGGTAACCCTCCAGACAGACTCCAGGAGGAGGGGCTTAATTAGAACTCATTTATGGAAGCCACTGCACATGCAGTTCTACATGGTGCCCTAAGGACGGGAGGAAAAGATGACAGGGGTGACGTGGGTCAAGACTCACTTTCTCAGAACTGTCTCCAACGTTGTTCCTCGGTCAGGCTTCCCAAGCTGCCCTTCAAATTTAAAGAAGCCAGCGTGGGCCAAGCTATATTCACTAAGAACTCTCTACCTCAAAGATGCACACTTGGCACTGTGATTATTGAGGCTTAGCTATTTTCTTCTCCTTATGAATACAGACAAGGAAATCCCTTTTCCACTAAGTTTGTTATGGTGACTGCCTTACTAATAAGGGCTGTGCCTATTAGTGCATTTTGCTTCCATAATAACTGAGATTTAAAGTTTTTTTTTTTTAACTGTTCAGGTGTCCTGTGAGTGGGCAATGGTCAGGAGCATAAGCTGATGAGTCAGTGAACCAAACAATCCAGGGAATTCTATGTTCGGCTCTGAGCCCCTTATGTTGGCTGCTGTGTAGCTGACTTGGTATAGGTGTCTGCCTGCTTGGTTATGATGACATCAGGGAAAAGTGTGCTCCATCTTGCTAAATAGAAGAAAGATATCACAGGATTCTGCTAAGCTATTTTGAGAGCTACCTGTAACAGATAAAAACAATAACATTTGAGAATTTCTTGCCAAATATCTCGGAACTGGGGATGTGCCTTGGTCCATTCTGTTTCCTTCCCCTTTGTCTTCTTCCAAATCCTCTATTTAGGTGTCTGTCATTCATGTCTGAGTGTATAGATTCTCCCAACAGAACTTTTTACTGTTGACCCCAAGTTCTGTCCAGTGCAGATGAGGGAGGTGCTCTACAAGTGTCCCTTCTATATACCACGTTCACCCCTTCCTTCCCTTCCCATGATTGCTCACATTGTACCTACCTAGCCCTGTGAATTCACTCTATGCTTTTGACACTGAGGTTGAAGACTTTTTACCAGTTATGGCCTTCCACGGTCAACACTTAGGACTTTGGCATAGTGGTCGAGGACAATAAGGATGTCACCCACTTGTCTTCCTTACTCTGGCTGCCACTACAAAAGCCCCACAACTGGGTGTTTTCAGCAGTGGAAATGTCCTGTCACAGTTCTCAGGGATGGGGGTCCAAGCTCACTCTGACTGTAGTTTTGTGTTTCCTCCAAGCCTGCTCTCCATGCCTTTCGCAGAGATACCATGTGGCTGAGCACTCATGGCACTGCACGTGGGTTGTGGACTCTGTCCTACTTCCCTGTTCTTATAAAGATGCCAGACAGATTGCACAAAAGTCCATCTTAACGTCCTCATTTTGAATCAGTTACTCCTTCTAAAGATCTACCTCCAAATGGTCATATTCGGAGACATCAAAGGTTAGGACTCCACCATCTGAACTTGGGGGTACCTAGGCCATCAGCCCCAAGTAGTTCTTCACCTGAAGGATGGCGAAAGTAACAAAAGGAGTAACAAACTCTAAAACACTGCTCATGCACACATAAAACCATACACGCATGTTGCCAAGCCCTGAAAACGAAGTTCTCAGTGTTCACGACAGTCCTCTAATGTAGATTTCATAACCATTTTTGGTATATCTGTGACACTTGGGGAGGACGTTCAGCAGGAACAGTGCATGTAGAATTTAAGCTCTGGCTGTCTTGACCTCTCGGCTCTACTAACACCATTAGAATTAGCATGCGCCAGGAGCGCTCTTCCAGGCTTCACAGACAGTACCTTAGTTAATCCCTACCACAACCCCGTGTGAAAGAGCCACTGTGAAATCAGTTTTGAAAGTATTTCTTTTTTTTTTTTCATTGTGTATACTCACTGTACCTGGTACTGTCTTGCACTAGTATGTTTTCATAGAAGTATATATGGTGCGTTGATTGTATTGCCCCCATCCCCCCATTCCCTGCTTCCTTACACTTTCCCATAGTCCCTTTCACCCCTAGACAGTTGCCAAATAATCATACATGAGAACCAAACTCTTAGAAAAATGAAGGCCTAAATGAAAATTGGCAAGCTCTGTGAGCTTGCTCAAGGTTATAGAGTAAGGGTCTAAGCTGGGATTTGAAGGCTGGCTCACTTGCTTCAGAAAGCAAAGTTCTTACCAACCTCACAGTGTGTCATGCCTTCTTTCTGTGCCAAGATTTCCCACGGGAGAACGGGAATTAAACTGATCAAAATGTGAAGAGAGGGACAGGAATACTTCTTCCTTGCAAATGCTGGGGAAAGGATGGTTCGTCTGGCATCAGCAAGCTGTCAGTTTCCTTTGGCTTTTAAAGCTGTGGGATGTTACCACTGGAACTAGGTGCTCTGAAATTAGCCTTAGATTAAAAATGGCTGTCACATGCCCGAGTCTATGAGAAAACCATTAGTTTCTCATTAGACACAAATTAAGTAGAATGTCGGAACCTGGGAGGACTTTCTGATACTTGCTTCAAGATAAACTTCTCGGGTAAATCTCATAAACATCACCGCAGTAAGCAAGCACCTCCCAGTGTCAGTTGACCCATGCCCTCTCATCCGGGCTGCAGAGAGCCTGAGAGGCTAAGCATCTAGGCAGGAAATTTCATCAGAACTCCCTCAGCTTCTCCTTCAAAGCAATGTATCCCAGTATAAATCAAGATCTCAGCGTACAGGAAGTCATTGCAGATGGCTAATTTTACTCTTCCTCCTACGTCTCAAAACCACTTGCTTATTTGGTACAGTTTACATGAGAAATTTGCCTCTCCTCCTATGTTTTAAGTAATTGTTGAATATCGAAGGAATCCTTACCTTAGGATCAGAGGTTATCCCTTTACAGTTCAGAACGGTGCAAGAGGAGGTTAGTGACCAGCTTATAACCGATAGCGAGATTTACATTTACTGGCATCGCACGCACCCGGCATTGTATGTGCTGCAGTACATCTTTGCCATACAAAGCGTACCACCAGCATGATCAGGGTTTTCACCACAGGGGACACATTCTCTTGAGCCTTACCTGGGAGCTGAACAAATTTCAACGTTACAGCAAGATCTTCAGGGGATACAGGCACACATTATAGTGTGAACGATTGCTTTGGATCATTCTGCTTATTCTTTAAAATGACTCCAGAAGATAGGAACTGTTAGCCCAATTTTTTTAAACGGGAAAAGTGAAACATAGAGAAATTAAGATTGCACGAGGTCATCTTTGCAAAAAGTTGATGCCAGATTGAGAATGAAGTCACACTTTTCTCCGTAGTCTTCATATTCTATGTCTTTCCTGTTCTGCCATTGCAGTCTGTAAGAAAGGTTGTTCACAGTAAGGGCTCAGACCTCCAAATACCTTGGATTTCCTAAGTTTGAAGTTGACTGGGAAGATGCAACCAGAAACCACAAGTCCTTTCACTGTCAACCCAAAGTCCTCAAAAATGGCAAGTCCTCTGCCGTCAGCCACCCCGGACTTCCTTCCAGGCCATGAACTATCTAGCTGTCTACTGCTGTCAGGATGTGGCGCCTCACTTCCTCTTTTGGAAGCAGGGTCAGACAGGGTTCAAGTTCCTCCAGTGACATGGTGGTGAGACTCTGCAGCCCAGCGGACGTCACCCACAAGTGGACCTGTGGTTGTACCTGATCCTCCCCAGGGAGAGGGTACGTGATACCTACCTGGTCAGCTGGGTTGGAAACTGCCCTCCCACTGACTCCCATTTCATACTCAGGATGGAGAGCAAGCTTAAAGTTGCCTTGCAAATAAACTCTAATGGCTTTCCTCCTGTAGTGTTAGGGTGATAAATGAAAAATGCTGCACACCATTACATCAAGCACTGATGCAGAATGGGAAGAATTTCTGCTCATTTTAATGAAAGGGAAAAAAGAGAAACTAGCAGATGGGAATGCTGCTGGATCCTGGTGACCCGCTAAGGTATTTTCATGTCTGCCTGGCGAGGCTGTCATGAGCACATAGCCACCCTTGTCACACTGGGGACACCGCCGGTTCTCTCCTCTGCTTCCACTGACCTGCAAAGGCTTTGCTAGTTGGAATTTTCAGCTTCTCAGCCATGAATCAACTTGGACCCATTTGCCAGGCAGTCAGTCTGAGTCTTACGCCAATCATTTCGGAGAGATGGCTGAGGTATCCAAGTAGCCTGTGAAGTACCCTGCTTTCCTCAGCAGGGTCACGCTGATAATTCACTGTGCAGCTTATCATAGCTCAAATAGTTCATCTTTTAGCCCTTTACTCTTCCACGTCCACCTTGCCAAGTTGAAGAGTGCTTTCTTGCTACCATGGGATTATAAGGGGTAAAACTTGAATTTTTGTAGGTCTAGTATCTCCTGGCTTCACACCTGGGTAAACCACCTAACCCTTCAGAGACTCGGGTCTCCTAATGTTAATGTAAGAATATTTGATACCTCAGGGACGATTTGTTTCAATAATAGATTGAGAGATGATCTAAAGTGAATGAATCCCGTGAAGAGAAAGACCTCAGTTTTCATAATACCTTGTTGAAGTTTGAGTTCATCAGGCCTAAACTTTCCAAGGTCAGGTGTTCTAATCAATGATACCTTTCTGACATTAACGCCCAAATATGCGAATGGAATTGCTATACATTAACATCCACTCTGGGAGCTCCTTCCGCTCCTTCAGCCAATAGCTTTTTAGATACCAGCCCACTTGGGCATGGACTCATTTGCTTTTTTTTTTTTTTTTTTTTTTGGTTTTCGAGACAGGGTTTCTCTGTGGCTTTGGAGCCTGCACTGCTGCACTGGAACTAGCTCTTGTAGACCAGGCTGGTCTCAAACTCACAAAGATCTGCCTGCCTCTGCCTCCCGAGTGCGCCACCACCGCCGGGCTCATTTGCTTTAAAAAGCAGCGGTCACCCTGCGCTAGCTCTCTTGCTTCCAGCTCCACTTCTAGCTACTAGACTCTCTTCCTGGGCGTGCAGAGGACTCTTGTCTAGGACAGTGATCTGTAAGCTTTCCTCTTAAATAAATAACCCTTTTACTAATCATAATTCCAAACTGGTGTGGGATTGTTTTGTGACTTATGTCTATAAACATCTCCAAAACTTGATGAAGAATCTAGTCATCTAGGTGGCCAGAAAATTCAAATGCTACCCAGAAGCCAGGGTCGAATACAGGCTTGTCTCCAAGTTCACTGCAACAACCTGTAGGTGACACAGTCAAGCTCATAGCTTGCTCATGAAGAAAGCTACTGATTTGGCACTTTTTCAGAGAAGGACACAGTTGACCCTTACTGAGATTTCAAGGGATGTCTTTCCTTACAGGAGCTGGCCATGGCTGAGTAGGCTCCACAAGGGTAGGGATGAGGATGTATAGAGTCCTGAGGTAGAAAATGGCCTTTGATGTCTCTTATTGATGAATTAGTAAATCATTTAAGGAAGTTCTTGGAAGGAACAAGTGAAATTATTTGCAATTGGTATCTTCCTGGGCAGCTAAAGCTGTGTTGAGCAAGGCGGCAAGATAGGAAAACTTATAGACAAGAAGTTTGGATTCTCACTGTGTGACTCTCAGGGCTAATAATAGTAGGGACATTCTGTGACATTTGTGACTAGTGCCCATGACTGCTTGTACATTATAGGTGTCCCCTCTTGGAAGATGTCACTGAGAACCTGAGGAGACCTGGGCAAGGTCTTCTTACCCTGATTTGGTTATGAGGTCATCTGTCCCTTCAGGGTCTTCGTAGCCTCCCTGAAGACACATAAAGCTACAATCTAGGTGTGAGGTATCATCTTAGACCTGAGTATGGGAATTTTTAATTCCCTGTGTTTCCTCTTTGTCCTGGTAAGGACTGAACTCTCATTCCAGGGTGTGTAGGAAGGAAGTATGTTGTGGCAAGGAGGTTCCAGAAACCCTGTATCCCCGCTGTGTGAGATTCTGTGTTCCTCACACACCTGAGGAACCCCAGCATTTCGGTTCCCAGGAATGCAACATGCAAGGGGAGATTTTGCCTGTTCCTAGCTTCTAAGGAGTTGTATTGAGCAAGTGTGAATAAAGAACAATTAAATTTGCTAAAGGTCTGCAAAAATCAGATCTAATCTCTTTGGGGACTTGAAAAAAACAAGCAAACAAAAGAGCTGAGTTATCGATTGCTGCGTTTCGGTAGCTCTTAATCTGAAATGAAATCAGCCCAGGCTGGGCCCCAAAGGCCAGGAGACCCTGATATCCATTCTCCCTCTGTCAGAAGGGCCACCTGTCAGAGCTTGGCCTCCTTGCTCGCCAACTGAATTAGTAGGCAGGAAGCAGGCTGTAGGGGGCTGTGGCCACCCGGCTTTTGAGGGGGCACAAAAGACAGAGGAAGAACTGGAAGATTTTTTTAAGTGTAAAGCAGAGGAGCAAATTGAGTTCACAGGGTCAACACTGTTCTTCAGCATATCAACAGAAGCACTTATTCTGGCCAGCAGTGCTTTACCTCCAGCCTTGGATTTTTCCCTTTATGAGCCTCTGTTACTCTATTATCTTCCCTCGAGTTAGTCTTTACCCCTTTGACCTTCAGAGGTACAGGAGGAGGAGGAGGGCAGCAGGGCTGGTTGTTGGGGCCCTGCCAGACAGGAGAAAGAGATTGACCTTGAATAAACTAACTACATCTACTGCCTCCTCGGGTATTCAGCCCTAAAGCAGAACCCAGAACCTGAGAGGTCAAGGTCTCGATTTGGGTTTGTTGTTGTTGTTTGGAGAATTGTTTGAGATGACAATCATTTGCTGTATAAATTACTTTTCCATCATTGTCACTGTAATACTCGGCAAAACAGAGGGAAGATTTCTTTTGGTGTATGACCTCAAAGGTTGATTCCACGCTCACTTGGCCATAAATGCCTGGAAAGAAGTTAGGCCGATGGGGCTAGGTGGTTGGAAGCTGGTACTTGTTTCCAGATAGACAAGAAAGTGAGAAAGAGACAGGACGGCAAGAGATGACATATCCCAAACGACTCACCCCCGGCAATCCATTCCTCCAGTCAGGTTCCATTTCCTAAAGTTTCTAGAACCATCATAACTAGTGTTCCCAGCTGGAAATCACAATTCCAATACGAGAGCCTAACCATTGCCTTCCCTAAAACAAACCAGATGAAGATCTGTGGTTCTTGAACATGTGGACCTTTTGCCATTTACAATGAACACTTATAGACAAGTTAAATTATCATAAAAGGCATACACTCTCACTTTATCTTTCTAGATCCAAAGCCAAGAAAGAGTACTAGCCAACACATGTCTGTTAAGAAGACCCTGAGGACTACATGGGCCTCAGTGAGCTGATAAACATAAAGTCTTCTAATGTGCAGTTGGAAATCATCACACAGTCAGCAGGGTTGGGCCTCACCTCCGTGCTACCTGCCCATCTCCACTTTCTGACCACATCCTGTATCGCTCTCCTTCAAAGTTAAGCATCTTCAAAGAGTCTCTCACACCTGAGTTCTTCTGTATTTCTCAGTCCACTGTAGTCCCTGACGACAACCTCTAGCAAGTTCAACCATGGCATTACTAGCCACGAATCTCTTGATTATTCTTTCAGTGCGATCTCTTTGGGGGAGGGCACTAATAACCAGATGGGCCCTTCCTAAAGTGCGTGTGCTGATCTTGACATGGCCACTGTGTTCTGATGGCCTTCTCCCCCTGGGCCAGCACTTCTTGCTCTTCATTTCTCTCGCAGACTTCACATCAATGCTCATTGAAGTTTTATCCGTGACTTCCTTCCACATCTCTGCATATACTATATCTGGGGGCGGAGGGGGGGTTCTCTATTCCCGTGAACTTCTCTCATTTTTACACAGCCGACTCTGAACTTTGCTTCTTTAGCCAGGCCTTTCCCAGTGATCCAGGGTCATATTTCTAGCTCTCAACCAATTATGTTCACTTGAATGTCTCGCAGGTCTATTAAACTCAATATGTAGAAAACCATTTTTGCCAAGTTCTTCTCATCTGTTTCATCAAAGTCATGTCATTCACCTCGTAGCCCAAGCTGGAATATGTGATATGTCCTTCACTCTTCTCTCTGTTCAGCTTTTAATTCAGTTTAAATTCAAACTTCTTAGCTTCGTGGGGGGACCATAACCTCGCTGCATCTCCATTTTCAGGTCTGCAACTCCTCAAGTCTAAGTCACTTTTCTACCACAGTAGGACTTCCTTTTTGTTTTCAAATCCTCTGAATTCGCACACTCGGCTTAGTGCCTTGACTGAATCTCCACTGTGCCAGCCTTTCTTTCTCCCATGCCTTCAATGCCTCATCCTCAAAGACTTGTTTAGACTGCAGCTGCTTTATGAAATAATCTTCATTCTCTTAGATGGAGCCGGTCACTGAATCCCTGTGTCTCTCATATCTCATACTGTGTCATGATACATGTGTCTTCAATTCCCAGACTTGAAAGAACAGACAGAAATTTATTCCTTAATCTCATCCTCTAGCACAATTTGTAGAGCATTAATAAATCTTGATCCAATGAAAAAAATAAATATTTGTACCTAAAATAATTTTACCATAAATCATAAAGTTATACAGTAAATCCCCTTATCTCCAGGAGGTACATTCTTTATACATTACTTTTTAAAGATTTCATTTTGTTTCTAATTCTGTGTGCATATGTTTGTCTATGTGTGGGTATGTTCACGAGTCCAGATACCTGCAGGGGCCAGAAGAGGGCATCAGATCCACTGGAGCTGGAGGTTCAGATGAATGTGAGCCACCAGGCATGGGTGCTGGGAATTGAACTTGGGTCTCTGAAAGAGCAGTATTGCCTCTTAACTTCTCATACATTTCTCCAGCCCCTGCTTTCTAAGACTTCTAGCAAACACCTGAAACCATAGATTTTATTGTTTCCCTCCCTCGTGGTGCATACATGCCTATTATATAGTTTAATTTATAAATTAAGTAGAGAAAGAGTTTAACGGTAGCTAAAATAAAGTAGAACAGTTGTGCTAATACGTTATAATGAATTTATGTGTATTTTACTTCTGCAAAATGTCTTATTATTGCTGCATTAGTTACTTGTCTGTTTCTGTAACAAAATACTGTGACTACAATAACTTAAGAAGGAATTTTTTTCTGGTTTATGGTTCCAGGAGGAGATTCTGTAATGTCAGGGAGGCCATGGTTTAGTAGCAGGAGCAGAAAGCAGGCTGGTCACACTTTATCCACACACAGGAAGTAGAAAGAGAGAACAGGGAATGAGGTAAGGTTGTGAACCCTCAAAACCTGCCCCAAGTGCTGTACTTCCTGCACCAAGACTATCCATCTTAGAGGCTCCCTAACCTCCCCAAACAACATCAGTGGGGCATCAAGTATGGCCCTATGTGGGACATTTCTCCACAAGCCTCCACATGTGCTGTGCTCATTCTTCTCTTGATGTGAGGTGATGCAGTGCCCATGGATAAGATGACATGTGGTGAGGTAAATAGGGCGGGCATCATAATGTGGCTCTAGGCCACTACATGACACTGCTGTGGTCCATCCGGTAACCAGGATTCTACTGAGTCTAGTGATTAGTATGGGCAGGCAACACATACAGCATGGGTACAATGGACAAAAGCATAATTTCCATCATTTACTGAAACACTGAAAAACAGTTGTTGGACCATTACACGTTTTAAATTATTTATTTTATCTATTTGATATTTTGTAATTGTTTACTCATGGTAACTGAGGCTTCGGAAAGTGGGATTATGGGTAAGGTGAGGTCATTGTATAGTTCTGTCCAAAGGTCCTCTCACTTGAGATACAAAAGCTGGTAATTCTTAATTTCTGATTATTTTTACTCATTAAATATATTATCTGACAATTTCATATGTGTTCATAATGCATTCTGATTATTTTCACCAGCCATGCATGCTTTCTTATGCTCCTCCCTTCCCCATCACCTGCACCACCCCTCCCTACCAGTATCTTTACAGCATTCATATCGTTTGGCTTTGTTTTGTGGCCCAGTGAGTTTACCAGGGGTCACCCTGGTGACCATGGGTGGGGGAACAGACGCTTGAGCTTGCTGGGATCACCATCAAGTAGGTAAGCTCCTCCCTGAGCCAAGACTGACCGTGGCCAGGCCCTGTTTGGTGCATCCCGGCGCACACAACTGAAGTTGTTGTTTGTGATGGAAATGGCTGTGTCCTTCCCAGGAGATAGCATTTCACAGCTTTCCTCCCCAACAACGCCTGCTTTGTAAGGGACCAACGGGAGAGGATGGTGATGATGACCACTGGAGACAAAGACTCTGATTTTCCAAGCTGTGCAATAAAGAGATGACCAAGGAACTAGGGCAACTTCCTTGGGAGAGCATACAAAGATCATAAGAGAGCTAGATGCCCAGGTCTCGAACCCTGGCAAACCTCGGTTTGGGTTTTCTCTTTGTAAAAAGAAATGAGACACCAAATGCACAGGCTATAAGGACTCAGGGACTGTCCTATGCATTTGCAGAGCCATTTGTGGGCCTAGATTTGGATGTCATTACTGTTAGAGTAATCATCCGTGATACTGATGATAATGATGATTATAGAAAAATATGAATAACAATGACATGAAATGACACAAAATAAATAACTGTGTCACACACAGGAATATTAACGCCAATGAAAATATTGGTGAATGCTAAAACTACTTAGATCAACGTCTCTGATGTTTCCATGCATGTTATTTGAACACATTGAACTAGGGGTCTCTCATGTAAACAAATGATTAAGCATGCATTTGCCCTAGACTCCGTATCACCAGGATTTTCTATTTGCACAGTACTGCACTAATGTCCATGTATAGGAGGATTTATAATGCAATTATGAATTCATACCATAAACCTCTCCTGCTCCCCTGAAATAGCTTGCATTTCCTTTTGATGGGTCCCCAGGTACCATGCTCTCACCTCTACAACAGCACTGATACTGCAATTGTTGGTTTACATCTCAGTCTGTCCCCAAATATTAGTTGAGCCTCTTAAGAACATGGACCTATCATATTCAATAGGGCCCTGGTATCTAATATAGCATGAGCCCATAAGTCATGCCCAAGTGATATTTTTTTGGTCTCTTTTCCCCTTCATTAACTACTTACTGTGGGGTGCCTGTCACAGCACTAGGTGCTGAGAATGCAGCAGATCCAGCTGAGCTCACTCAGAGAGACTGTGGATTAGCAGGGCTCAGCCATAAGGGATTATTTAATTAAGACTGTGCTAATTGCAATAAGGCAAAAATACAGTGTGCTGGGAGAACATATGAGGGTCTCCAACTGTGTGTGAGGGTGTGGAACCGACTTGAGGAAATGCTATTAAAATATAAACTATGAGGAGGAGTTAGTCTTACAAAGAGTGTGAGGAAAGGGAGTGGTGATGGGTGGGTGGCGGGAGGAGTCCAGACTGAACTGACAGTGGGAAGCCTGAGCTAGGGGGACCAGAGGACCGCTGAAGTGGCAGGACACCTGAGACCCAGGCAGATGAGAGGATTTACCTCCTGTGTGCAGCCAAATCCATTAGTGCTCGGAGAGGACTGAAGGCCACAAGCTTTCCTTCCAGGCCACCCTGTGCCAGGGACAGCTGTGGTCAGAAAAATGAGAAGAGGCCTCGAGTGATTTGAGAGTGACAGCGGGAAGAGATAGAGACTGATCACACAGAGGGGGTGGCAGATTCAACCCAAGAGTCATATCACATACATCACACTAAATGGGTCTTCCCAAACCCTCTTCCTGTCCTGTCCCTCATCACAGTGCTCAAACAGAGATGACAGTGGGCCCTGCCTGTCCTCTGTGTTAGAAGCTCCCCAAGAGTTACAGCAGCTTCTCTGGGTCATCCATCCTAAATAATCTGCTTCCACAGCATGCTATCTCCCTGCAGGGTGCTGCAGGCTGCCACCCTAATAGTCCATCTCCCCATAGGCCCCCGAACCTGTTGCTGGATCCAAGTCTGTGTTTTCTCCACTCTGCATGCTGTTCCAAAGGCACCGCAATCTTCCGCAAGCCACAGGGAGAGATCTGTGGTGATTCATATTGGCTCGGTTTGCAGCTGCTCGGTGCAGTGTCGCAGAGACCTGCAAACTCCCCCGTCTTGATTATGTTTGCCTATTGCTGTTTATCAGTGGTACCTGTCTGTTTTTATAGCCACCCCTCAGCCCAGCTCGGGATTGTAGTTCCCTCCTGGAAATCACTCTGCAGTGATGTGGGTCTCTGATTTGGACATCATTTGGATAGCAGGCAGGGAGAGAAAAGCAAAAAGGATGCCTGATCCACCGAGCATTGTGACGGCTGCTGTGGTGGTTAATGTACCAAGCCCTTGATATTTCAGACCACACTGTCCTCCCTGGATCCTACAAACAAGATAAAATAAAACCACTAGGCACATGTCTAAGATACCCAGGTCCCTAAGCAAAGCCCTTTCTCCACCATTTGGATCCAAAGTCCCTTGGTCAGTGACTATTTCTCTCTCTTCTCCTAGGCCTGAACTTCTGTGTAGCAGGAATTCTCTGCCCTGAAATAGTCCCAAAACCAGGAGTGTAACTCACCTCCACTCATTAATTCAGTAGGCAATTACTTCATTAGATAGAATCATCAGTGATGTGTATAGTCTTAGTTACTGTGGCCATTCCAAACTAAAGACATGATCCTTTCCAGGCTACTCAGAGCCTGATAGAGCTGTCACTGGGAAAGGCTTACTGTCCCCACTCCTCTACCCCAGACACCACAAGTTTCCATGTTGAAACAGAGCCTTATTTACCTGGAGTCCAGCAAAGAATCACACCCCACAACTCTCTATTCTCCTTTCTCTGGTTCCCATCCCTGCATCCCGACAGGCCCCTATTCTATTCTTATGTCTGCCATTAACCCCACCTTTGACAACGACCCTTGCCCACACCCACAAATTCCTGTTTGAGTAGTGGAGGGAAGAACTACAAATAGTGTTTAGAAAACAAAATACCAAGGAGTAAACAATCTTATAATTCAATGATCCTTATCTGAGCACTGAATGAGTAGATGTTTGGATCTACCTAAAAAAAAAAAAAAAAGAGTCAGCCCTGCATTTTCAAGGGCTGTCTTCTATCCCAAGATCAGTCTTACCTTTAGCAACAAGAAAGTCCACCTGCCACTCAATTCCATTCAGGAGAGGCCTGCCACAGTTGATGCTGTAAGAAGAGCTTGGGACAGTCATCCTGTATCTCCCTTACTGTCCGCTAGCACTGGGTGACCAACAGTCCATAATCTAAGGCCATCACAGGCCCCTAAGAGCAAATAACCATCACATTTGCAGATTGTGATGACCGCTAGGAGAGAAGCAAGCTTTTGAGACAGACACTACTAGAGGACAACTTTCCATTGGAGGGTGTCATCGAAGACATCTCCCAGGAAGTGATTGCTTCTGCTGTGATAGAGACAACTCTGCCTATCTCAGAGCTGTTTAATGAGGTTTTCAAGAACATGTATCTAAGAAAATTAGAATGTAGGATTGAAACCAGAGATCAGAGGACCTTGAGTGCATGCTAAATGATGAATGTTAATAAAAAACTTTGTTTATTTTTATTATGTGCATTGGTCTTGTGTCTGCATGTCTGTCTGTGTGAGGGGGTTAGATCCCCTGCAACTAAAGCTACAGACAGTTGTGAGTTGCCATGTGGGTGCTGGACTTGAACCTGGCTCCTCTGAAAGAACAGCCAGTACTGTTAATTGCTGAACCATCTCTCCGGTCCCATGAATATTAATTTTTATGAACAACATTAAATATCAATAGGATCACAAGTACAGTCTTTAAGAAGACAAATGCCTGCATTTTCTTGTTCAAGAACTCTGCAGAGGTAGCCATGTGAGCACCTCTCTGTGTCTTCACATATCCACCTTGTGATTTCTAAATAACAGATTTTAAAGGTGTTCTAGGCACTCATCCACCAGAGAAGACAAGGATTCGGCATCCTTAAATGGCTTTTGCATTTACTTTCCTTGTTTTCCTAATTTGTCTTTTTTTTTTCCTGTAGAGTTATTGGCATTCCTGGAAGCTGGTTGGATTAAACCACGCATTTTGTTGTATAACCCTCGTGTCGATGACTTTGTTGTTGTTGACTGTTTCTCCTCTGCTTTTTTTTGAGAAAAGATGGCATCCCTTGCAGGCCTGGAATTCACTATACAGTCCAGGATTGCCTTGAAGCCAACTGCTGTTTAGTACTCTTGTGCCTACCGTTGTCTAGAGAAGCTCTTAGAAGCTCCTGTCTGACTCTGCTTCCACTGTCTCTCTCTGTATCCTGGGGAGCTTTAGAAACTAATCCCATGCTGACTTCCTAATAAACTTCTATCTCAGACATGCTCCCAGGCAATATGGATGCTAGTTCAGGGACCACATTTTTCAATGTCATTGTTCATGAAAATGAGCTTCCTGTATCACACCAGGACAGCAGTCTGGGTCCAGCAAAGAGGAGAATCAAATGGAACTTTTCCTCATGAATGTTTTCCACTGTCTTCTTTCTGTTCTACCTTCCCTCAGCTTCCATAGAAGCACAGGCAGGCTTGAATTTGTCTGAGGTTTTAGGTTTGAGCCCAAGTCAGTCGCTTACATGTCTGCTGGCATTTTGGGCTGAATTTCTCTGTTTTATGGATTGTTATGGGTCATTCATCAACTCCTGTCTTGCAGTTCTGTCAACTTGTTTTATCTGGTGAAATCTTCTCTTATTTTTTTTCTGTATTCCTTTTATCTTTGCTGTTATTTTAGAGGGATCTTGGGAAAACCTGCCAGTGAACACATCCATCAGGCCATGATGAGTCATGTCTGGAATTATTCTGACCACATGTGTTTGCCTTTCCTCCTACACATGTACTTCTCTGATGTCCCCAGCCCGAACCCCAGAGACCCTGGAGATCCCATAATCTTTATCATGTCAAGCACCCTGTCTTTTATTCCCTCTGAGGAAAGAATTCTCCCCAGAACTGAGATCCCAACCACAAGAAAGAAAAGGCAATTGGACATTTTCTTGACTGTTTGGAAAATTTTCGAGCACAGGGAACTCTTTATCCTCCACTCTGGTTCTTATTGAATTAAGGCAGGAGGAAAGAAATCCATTCACTCTCCATATGCTGCCTGGTAAAAACTACCACTCACTAAACACTATGGAATATGTAGGGAAGGCAAGAAAAAGATAAATCCATCAACTAACAAGATAAGTGCCTTGTTCCTCCATCTGTTACCGCTGTGTCCTTATCTGGGATTGGAGCATGGCAGCCACGATATATCTTGTGTCAGGTATTATATTCCAAACTCATATGAATGAATTTTCATGCTAGTAACCATCCATGATGTAGCCCAGGCACAGCTAAATTTGTCCTAAGGCACCGACGATCTGTTTGCATTTGGAAGTCCATTGAATTCACAGACGGGAACAGGGCTGGCTGCTGCTGCTGCTGGGCGAGGCTATCTGTCTTGCAGCTTTTCCCGCATGGCTCTCTCTGCTGTGCTAGGGCTGGTGGAGATGGCGAGGACACAGTATATTCACCCCTGAGGAGGTGACAACCTCCTTTCAGGACAAGGGAGAAGATGTATCTGGAGGGCTGGTGTCCGCGTGAAATCATGGATTAGATGTAGGACTTCTTAGATCACAGAAGCAAGCTTCGCAGTGGCATTCAGTTAGAATGACATCCCATGCTCTTCGGCAGCTCCAATTATCCCGTGATGATTTCCTCATTCACAAACAGAGTTTATTTTGAGGATGAGCCTTAACTGAGCATCCAGGTGCAGGAGCGGAGATGATGACATGTGGCATTGGAACCGGAGATTTTGGCATCTCTGACAGGGCCTGAAATGCTCAGTAGACACAGAAAACTTGTTTGCATCCATGATGGAGAATGCACCTTGCATATTATTATCGACGCTGAGCAACTCATCCACACTGGAAACACTGTCAGCATTGTCACCCTTATTGAAAACAGCTACAGCAGCAGCAGCAGTGACATTGCCCTTGAAAGTGCATTGCAGTTGTCAGCACTTGGGGCTGTGACCACCTGTGGCCTTGGTACTATCTGCAGTCCATCGCATTCCTTGTGTCGCCTGGGCCCTTGCCTGGGAGCCTTGGCTTTGATGTTCTAGCTCAGGGGAAATACCACAAACCACTTAATTTTGTAAGTAACAGAAAAGGGAAATGGGTTGTTGTTGTTGTTTAATTATACAATTCAGAAAAGAAAACTGATTGTATTGTAACACAATAAAAAGATTAGAAATACATTTTCTCAGTTTCCACTTAGAATGTCTGGATTTGTGCTCGTACCACACTTGGAGATAAGGAAGATATAGGGCATATTCTGAAAGAATTGTGATTTTTTTTCCTTGACATGCCCAATATATAGATATCTGCCCTGCAATCATGAAGTATAGTAGAATTCAAGGGAGGTGTCAGGGATACAGCAATTTCCCTGGGAACCATCAGTGGGCAGTCCAGTATGCTGGGTGACCTTTCATGTAGTTGCCAGGGATTCCCATCTCCTGCTATGCACAACCTGTGCAATTTTCTCACACACGACTGGATTTACTGACTCACTTTGATGACTAGACTTCAGCAGAAGTAATAAGAGCTCGTTCCACCATTATGACAGGACTGTGATTTCCATCTTGGGCTCTCTGCTAATTGGTCTCTTTAGGATCACTCGCCAGAGGAAGTCAGTTTCCATGCTGTGAGGCATCCTTGCAGAAAGACCCGCCTGGCAAGAAGCTAAGGTCTGTAATAGTCATGCAAATAAACTTCAAAGAAGAGCTACTCTCCCTCCATTTGAGTTTTCATATGAAATTGGAATTCTGTCTGACAGCTTGGGCACAACCACTTGAGACATAGAAGCAGAGGCACTCAAGGAGGCTACCTTCCGAATCTTGACCCACATAACTGTGAGATGGTACATGTTTATGGTGTTTAATTGTTAACTTTGGGGGAAATTTGTTACACAACAATAGATAATTAATGCAGATAATTAAAACAAAAGTTAAGCTCACCTAGGAGGCTGTGTGGAGAAAGTAGAAGCCTGTTGCTTACTTGTCTCTAAAAGAAAGATGCCCCCTCCTCTAAATGAAAAGAGTCAATACGGGAATAAAAAGAAGAAATAGTAAAAGTAAAATAAGGAAAGAATTACAAAAGTTCGTGTTAAAGGAACGTATTTTCCAGAAGTAGAGGAGAAGAGATTCAGCATTACAGGGATGCTAGCAGCTCCAATAGTAGAAGATTTGGAATGACCCAAGGGATCAAAAATTAGAGTGAATTGGGTGGACTCAGTGGGAACAATGCCAATAAAATGATAAAGACAGAAGGAACTGACCCCTCGATTGAAAAACAGAAAGGGTAGGAGGCCTTGTGCTCTAGAGAAATACTGGTTGAGGAAGAAGAGTAAAGGATTGGATGACAAAAAATGATATATTATAAAATGAGGAGTTTCCGTGGAAGGTTTTTGAATGTGCTAATAATTGAGGTCAAGCCAGAAGAAAAGGAGTAGAAAATTACGGATGGCTGAGGATAACAAAAAGAAAAAAGCCACAGAGGAGGGAAGAGGTATGCAGGTAGGACAGTGATCTTAAAAGGCCTTTCCACCGGCTGAAACGGGTACCGTAGATCACGGGTAGGCATGCACGTGTTCCCAGAAGAAGGGTGAGAAATGGTGAGGTTGTACTGGCTTTACTTTTCGCACCAAAATTAGGAAAGGGGTACATGCCAAGAGCGCTTCTCAAAATTTTCCATCAAACACTCCCATGAGAGAAGCAGAAATACATATTCCCATTAGTCTGAAATCACAGTGCAGTGTGGTCAAAATCATGATTATAAATTCAAATCAATTATTCATATGTACTATTTATATTGCCATCCTTATTGTGGACATTTTAATACAACATCATTTGAATTACTTATAATATTTAACTTCCCTCTAAAATTATTCAAATAAGATTTATGCGTCTGAGGGTGCATTGTATTAATCTTGCGAGATGTTTACTTTAATGCAGTGTCTGTAACCCTCGAGGTATGTATAAAGCAGTCAGAGAGTCTGAGAATTAATCATGAGTACCCATTCACACATCTGCCCATTCGGGTTTTGAGGTTCCTTTGGTTCCCTGTGGCCACACTGGGCATTATCTACAGGGATGAATGTGAGAAAAATAACTTTTCTCTCACGCCAAGGATAAGGAAAGGAAAGTGGAAGGGGGAAGATCAAAAGCCTGCGATGCCATTGTCCAAGTTGGAGAAGCCTCTGTGCTGTCCCAAAGACAGGAGAGGAGCCTTTGTGGGTGTGACGGAGAAGCACATTCTCAGTATGTCAGCGGAGATGACATATGGTAAGCAGTCGCCAAGTGTGGAGTGGGAGGGAGAGACGTGGAAGTTGTTGAGAGGTATAATAATGTAAATGACAAGGAAATAGTTGATTTGCTCATTTTTCCAAATGATGGACCTGGCAGATATGGCAGATACTAAAAATTCTTTCAAGAGGAGATTTATATATACTACCCCACCATATTTGCCTCTGGAGAACATTGTATAAATTATTACAGGCGCAATTTGTTTTCAAAGTTAGCAAACTCAAGTCAAATGTGGCCTACTCTTCTTTTAATAAAGTTTTTCCCCGAGCTGCTCACTAGCCTTCTGTCACTGGCCAACTCTTCTTTACAAGGACAGAAATAAGTGACCATGCAGAAGACTTTACAGGGCTGGCAGACGACCCACTAGACAATGTGCTTGTGGTACAAGCCTGATGACCCAAGTTCAGATCTCTGAAGCCTATAAAAGCCAGGTGCAATAGTTTATACGCCTATACTCCTAGTGTGTCCTACTAGGAAGCAGATATGGGGAGCAGAGGAAGCCACAGGTGAATATGTAGGCAGTGGACGAAGCACTGAATGTGTGCTCTTGACGCGGGCGCACCTAGGTCAATGATCCCATTGCCTCCGGCTCACGCGACTCGGCTAAGCTTTCCTCAGGTCTGCGTACAAACGTTGACAGTGTGCACAGAAAGCATCAAGCACAGCTTTCCTTTCCTAGGTGACTACAGCTGAGACCTCTCCTCTACAGAGCCCTCCTACAGAGACTAGTTAGACCTCTCTCACTTTCTCGATTGTGTACAGTCAACCTGCTTCCTTGATTCAGATGGATAAAATAAATGCATTGATTTTTCTGGGTTGCCGCTGTTGGTGGTGTGTCTCCAGCAGAGAGCATGGCCACCCAATCACAGCTTCTCTGTATGTGTGTCTGTCCTTTCTCCATTCCTTCTTGTACCACTCAGGTGTCCGGGACCAAGCTGTGCAGGATGCAATAATGGAAAGTGGAGATAAGAGAATCCCTAGATGCCGTGCCAGCCAGTCTGGTATAAAGGAAGTGAACAACAAGAATTCCTGCCTCTAACAACTCCCAAAGTTGTCCTCTGATCTCTGCACAAATTCCAGCACACTTGTACGTGTGTGCATGTGCGCATAGACACAGCACACATGCACATGTGCACGGGAAGATTTAACAGTCCACAATGCTGAAACAGCTACTATCTGATCCTTTGTATAGAGTTCCCCACTTCAGTTTTACATTGACAAATCTCATGACCTAAAACTTCCAAGCAATTGTTACAGATCACCCCTGTTTTTCAACAACTCTGAACTGTGAAACATTTCCCTTATAACATCACCATTCATGGCCCAGTTCCTCAAGCCGTGTGGACAGAAAGCTGTCTACACTTCAGATGTTATGTATGATAAGGTTATAGCTCCTCCGTCTATTATGGACAAGGTCCTAGATTCCATTGACAGAATCATAAAGAGAAAACAACAATGGACAGATGATCTTCAACACAATTTTTTCCAGGCTTGTGGTGACTCTATTAAAAGTCGTTGTGGTTCAATGCAGTTAGCATGCTGACAGAACTTTCTCAATTTGGCTCCACCTTGTAGTAGCTTCCCAGATTCTAGGTTCACAGAAATATTATTGTGAAACAGTTTCTGCATTTACATTCTTCATCCCTCCCTGCTGTTTACCTTCTTCCAAATGTCTACTTTTCTTCTTTTCTCTAGCTTCCTATTTCTCATTTTTAGTAGTTACTTGAAATTTTTAGGTAATGTATTTTTGATCATATCCATTCATCTCCCAACTCCTACCAGATCCACCCACCCAACATTGTAACATTGTGTCTCTTGTATTTTTTTTTGTTGCTGCTGCTTTTGTAGATCCACTAAGTATAAGACACCACATACTTGATTTATAAAACATGAAGATATCAAGCTTGTATTCACCTGGAAGCATCATTCCTATTGGCTAGTTTTTCATAGTGCTAGAAGGTGCTAGTCACACTACCAGAAGAATAAAATACTTATCAATTATACCCAGCTGTGGAACCTGCAGGCTACAATATGGCCAGCCCAAGAAACCATGCCCACTGGTGCAATAGTGGCAGGAATGGCATGAGAGTAGCCAACCGTGTTCTGATTGGAATTAAGGCCTACCACACAAGTTGAAACCCATACTTGGTACAGTTATCAGGGCCAGGAACCCATGGCTAACCAGACCATAAGCTCTACGGGAGAACCTACAACTATTATTCAAATAAATGGACACAGTATTTAAAATATACCTAATGACTTACCATTCTACCATAGATTAATGCATGGAATCTCTAAACCCTATCTGAGAACTCTCTTTTTTGCAGTAAATGGAAACTTAGAAACCCACAATAGGTCAAGGTGCAGACAATGAGAGACTGGAATGCATAGCCCCATTGGACATCTATGCCATAGCGCTTCCTTGAAGGCTCAGAAATCATTGTGTAAGAGGAATAGAAAGACTCTAATAGGCAGAGGTCGGGGATGACTACAAGGAAACTATGTTTTCCAGACGCAGCAGGACAACTTCCCTCCAGAGCTTACCCAGAGCCCTCCTGTGGCCCTAAACACTGTTGGGATTCAGGGTTTGGTTTCAGCTCAACTCCAGCTACTGTGTGTACACATAGCCACACATAGCCAATGCTAGTGACTTGTGGATCAGCAAATTTAACGCAGATTGTGAAATCCAAGGGATTTAATATCAAAGCTCAAAATACTTTGGGTACTCCATTCTTACTCTCTTCTAGAGTGTTCCTAGGAAGTCTGGCATAGGTCCCAGTTGCTGCAGGAATCCAAACTGAAAGTCCCTTCATAGTTAACAGTCTAATTGTATTCAGGGACAACTTGCAAACTCAGACTTAATCATGGCTGACACAAAAAAAAGGAAGAAAGAAAGAAGGAAGGAAAGAAAGAACGAAAGAAAGAAAGAAAGAAAGAAAGAAAGAAAGAAAGAAAGAAAGAAAGAAACCACTGAGGTCCAACTCGATGTTGAGAGTTAGTAGAGGGACAGGGAGATCTGTTGTGGTTCCAGAGAAGGTATTTATAGCAGAGTTCTAGACAGCATCATTCGCCATATGGATTAACCAATCAGATTAGGGCTAGGGCAGAGCTCTAACAACCCCTGCTAGGAGAGAATGATGACGACTGTCACCCTGCAAGCTCAGCCATCATGGAGGAGTGTGAAGGAATGTCTTGCTCCCTGATGTGGATGTACAAGGCTCTGAATAGGTGCCTCACCTATTAAACACCATCTATCCTTACCATAGTCCCTGTCATGGAGCAGGTTTGGGTAGTAGAGACCAGAGGGAAGAAAATTTTAGCATGTTCTAGGCATATGCACATGGACGTGGGTTTATCCTGTGTTGCACCTACTCAGAGGAGGCCACTATGTCAATCAAGCAAGTTCTTTGCTTCCAGGGCTACTGTATAGCAAGAGGGGAATATCACTAACAGAGATGGAGCTGCACAGGTCCTAGGCAGAAAAATCAGTCTAGTGGGGCCCTCAACCTTCTTCTAGATATGAGTGCATAGGCAAAAGCACCAGCTACCTGACCTTAAGTCCTGCTTCATAGGAGTGGTGGTAAAACATTGCACAGTTCAGAAGCCACAGGAGGATGCAGAGATGCCACAGGAGGATGCAGAGGTGCCACAAGTGTGAAGCTTTTGAAGGGAGTGATAACAATAATTTGTCAGAATTTTTAAGCCAGTGTCACTCACTCTGTTGTTCAAGGTATAGGCTCCTTCTCCCTATTTTAGCATGCCTATATCCCTTTCCTTTACCTAGCTGAGATGGGATCTGCCTTTGTAGAAGGTGTGGACTGCTATATTTATTAAGTTCCTACCTTTTGCCCAACACGGTCCCATACGGTATCTTGTGTGTTCAGAAAAGGCCTGTGGGGTGACTAATATTGACAAAGACATCCTCAGAGAGGTTGAATCAATCCGTCAGAAATAACACGGACATAAAGAAAGGGATAGGTTTCCAACAGGCCTCACTCCCAACCACACCCACACAAAAACTGGGACCTCCCGGCAGGTGTTGTGGCTGTCTCAGAATAGGGCTGGGAGCACAGAGGCTGATGTGAATTGAACGCAAGGACAGTAACAGGGCATGCAAATGGTAGCATTGTGCTTATTAAAACCCAAAACAGTTATTTTTGTTTCAAATATTCTGCCCTTGGGTCTGACTTACGCTAGACTCACCCTCACTAGCCTCAGCAGCTGGCTGCTTCATCATAGGTGGCTACAGGCTCTCAGTCAGAGGTCCAGCAGGCTATGAGCACTCCTCTTAAGTGAGACTAGCACAACTTGGGTTGGAGCAATGCATAGGGAAGGTTGAGGATCTCCTGATGAGTTGCTTACACGTTGAGACAAAGGGTGGGTGAGTTACCTCTTTTGTTGGCTTCTCCTGGAGTAGATGATTCTGTTTCTCATTTTACGTTTTCAGACATCCCACCTTCTAGTGGGGAGAGAGAGAGAGAGAGGAGAGACATTCCTTCCCTTTGCTTCCCACTTGGGCCCTGATGGATTTGAGTTGTCTCTTCAGAGGCTTCCAAATCCCGGCTCTAATTTCAATTAGAGTCCTCTCTATGGCAGAGCAGGAGCAGACTGGGGCTGCAGAATCAATTCTTAATCCCCACATTAGCGCTGATTCATCTCTTTCCTGAGCTCCATCAGCAGCGGCTCTTCGGGGAAGGAGGGAGGGAGGATTGAGCGACGTTTCAGAAGAATAAATATGGTTTGTTTGTATTTGTATTTGCTTCCATGCTGAATTCTGATTGCACCCCGCACCGTGACACCACAATTATTATTAATTTCCCCCGTCTGCTCTTCGATTCTGGCTGCCACAAAGACGAGATGATGGATAATGTTAGATGTGGTAATTAGATGAGTTGGGGGAAAGAGAAGGAGAGGAGAGACAGATGTTTCATTATGAGACTGCTCATCTCCATTTGAGCCTCCAGAGCAGGGGCCTCCAACGCGCTGCCTTCTGACCATGCTCCTTGGATAGGCAGGGATCCCAGCGGGTGCTCTGCAGGCCTGTCCTACTTCTGTAACTTTGCTCCACTTATTCTCCTTGTACTTTTGTGTCTTCAGCAGCTGAGTTTCACACCTATTTCTGGTGAGATAGATATGACGGAACCCAGACAGCACAATTGCCCTGATTCTCACTTGCCTATAGACCTTCGGAACTCTGACCACAGCGAGCTCCAGTCTCTTGGCAGGCAGAGCAGTCACACACAGTCTGAAAACAGGCAGGATGGAGATCAGGTCACCATTGTTTATAGACTGGAGCCTGCACATGGGGGTGTACGGCAGTCCTACTGAGTCCCAGAGCTCAGCTCTGCAGAGGCTTCTGTACTTTGAGGAAGGAGCTGAAAGGGAGCTTTTCTTTGTGTGCTCCCCAGACCTGGGATGCCTTTGCCTTTTCTGATTTCCAGAGACAACCCACTGCTGCGTCAGGGTCTCCTGTGACTGGTGTCCTCTGTCTGCATCCCGAACTGTCTTCACCACCAATTACATTACTGTCCAGTGGCTCATCCTCAGCCAGCCTGCTTCAGCCACACAGCCAGATGTGAAGAAGGATGGCAAGAGGTGCTATGTCTCCTGAGCACATGCCCACTTGCGAGATGAGGCCCTTCCAGAGCCACCCTCCAGGTGTTATATTCCCAGGAAAAGCTGGTAGCATCTGATAGCTCAGAAGGAAAGCAGAACTTATCCTTCTATAGGGACCCAGGGGGATTTACAGGGCGCAAACAGAACTCTCATTCATAAGGAGGCAATGGGGCACGCTACTGTTCTGATGCCCCCTCTCTATCTACACTCCAGTCTGTGTGTACAGGACACATGGAAGAAGAGGAAGAAGAAGAAGAAGAAGGAGGAGGAGGAGGAGGAGGAGGAGGAGGAGGAGGGTTACTCTAGGCCAGAAACAGCCACCTTGTCCTGATGTTGTTCCTCTGAGTATGCCAAACAAAGTAGATCAGATCTTACATAGGACGAATGCTTCCTGCTGACTGGCCAGGGATGTCAGTGACCCAGAACACACGTGACAACATCACTGCATGCTAATGGCTCTCAGTCTGGCTGGACAGGTTGTTGCAAGGCTGGAGCCATGGTTTCCAGTCTGTTGGGTAGTCACACATGGACATCTCTAGACATCCCTCGCTTTGGCCTTGAGAAGAGGCTTTGCGAGGGGGCAGCAGTGGGGGCCTGCAGCACAGTGCATGTTGTAGTGAGCAGGAAGCAGCTGGACAACAAAGGACTGTGGGCACTCAGGAGCAGGGGGCAGGAGCGGGGAGTGGCTCTCTGGGGATTCCGAGCTATATATTGGCGCAGTCAGATTAGGTGCTTACATTTATTTTTTTCTCATCAGCGTGGTCAGTGTTGCTGGTAATGGAGCTGCCGCACAGTAACTCATGCATGAGATTAGCTCCAGGGAAAGGACAGACAGCAAGCCCCTGGGGGCTGAGAGCACAGGTCAGAAAGACCTGAGGGTGCCCAAGTGTGCCTGCTCCCTTGTCTGGGATACAGCAGGGGCAAGAAGACAGGACGTATATTCTGGATTTAGGGAGAGGGCCCTCTGGTAACCACAGTCCGGCTTCTTCATTGTTCCACAAGGAAGTTGAGATCCAGAGTAATGAGGGGACATGCCTGATGGCACATAGCAACTAAGAGCAGAGCTAAGGCTGGTGGTAGCCTATGTCGTCTCGCCCGCAGATGGTCCAACAGGACCAAGGTTGTGAGTGCATGCAAGTCTGCACAGCCAGTGATTCCAGCGTTATTCAGATTGGTGCATCTGTCATCTTTCTCATCAAACCCTCTCTTTCTTCTCATTAACTCCCACCTGTGTGTGTGTGTGTGTGTGTGTGTGTGTGTGTGTGTTGGCGTGGGGAAGGGTCTTTGTGATAATTCTGCTAGCTGTCGCTTCACAAATATGTTGTGTATGTGTTTGTGTGTCTGCATGTGTGTTCAGAAGCACGGCAGCCACAAGTGGGCTGGCACTCCCCATGAGGGACCTCAATGTCCTTCGAAGCCTGTCTTGTGTTATTTGTGCACTCTGCATGTGGGAGAGCTTGTCGTGACAATCGAACCGTTGTTAACCTGCCTTGGCATCCAGGGAGTCTGAGTGAGTCTGAAAGGATGCTTCTGCCTCCTGCCTCCTGCCTCCTGCTTCCTGCCTCCTCCCTCCACTCTCCATCCCCTGCCCCATCCCCAACAAGCACTGCATTTGGAGACCTGGCACCTGAGGTTTCCAGGCAAGCTTTAACCAAGGTAGGGACTTGCAGGAACTGCTGCTGTCAGGCCCCAGCTGCCAGTTCCTGGGTCTCCCTTTCTGCCAGCTCCTGGGTAAAATGTCTTATTTTGTCTTTTAAATGACACTACTTACATTGTCTCCTGCAATAATTTCTCAGGTTCTAAGCCATCATAGACGCTAGTATGTCCTCCCTGTGCTTGAAAAGTTGCTCCTCAGCTTGCTATCCCTTCATCCATCCCATAATGAGGAAGAAAAGAAAAGTCCACATGTCAGAGCTGGGGGTTAGCTACTGTCACATGGGCCTTCATGGGCCCACTAGTATGTTACTGGACAGATCTCGTCTGTGCAGAACTGCTGCATGAGACAGTGCCCCACTCCCCCTCTCCTCACTCTGGGTCCCTTATCAAGGATAGCTTCTCCTCTTTTTATTTGACTAATTCTTCTCTATTGTGCCAGTTTCAAGGTGGTTCAGGTTTGGACATAATTTCTGGGCAACCTCAGTAAATCTACGCTAAACAGCACCACGGAGAACTTAATGCTGGACTATGCCTCCTGTTGGGGGTGTGGTGATATTTTGTGTTTAAAAAATGCCCTTCACAACAAATGGATCTCTGGTTTTTAAGATCTTAATAGATGTAACTTAAAAAGGGCGGGAGAAGGATTTGAGAAAGGACTCAGAGGTTTAGTGCACTTTCGACTCTGGCAAAGGACCCAAGTTCAGTTCCTATAATCCACATTGGGGGATTCACAACAGCCTGGAACTCCAGCTCCAGGGGATCCTAACTCTCTTCTCGACTCCAAGGCCACTTGCATCCACATATGTGTTTGCACACGTACATGCATGCACCACACAGGCATACATACACACACACACAATTAAATTAAAGATGATATTTTAAAGAATCTCTGGAAAAAGTTTCTGTGTCTTGGCCCTACTTCCAACAAAGTATTGAGATATCTGAGCAGGGAGTCCAGCTACTTTTTCCAAAGATGGGATATGAATTCAGGGCTAAGAACCACTGCAAAAAATGCCTTTCCTGAAGACCTGGGACAGTGGGCTAGTGGTTGAGAGAACTTGTTGAATCAAATATGAGAACCTGAGTTTGAATCCCCGTACTTACCTAAAAAGTTGGATATAGAAATACCTGCCTGTAACTCTAGTGCTATGTGGGAGAACAGGGCTACTGGGGCTTGCTGGCTCCCAGCCTGTCTCCAAGTTCAATGAGAGACTCTGTACCTAGGGAAGAGGCAGAAAGACCGAGCATGACATCCAACAATGTCCTCTGGTCTCCCTACACACACACATACACCTACACCCTGTGCACACGCACACACGGACATATGTAAAACTTGAAAGAAATGCTTGTTGAATAAAGAAAACTTCGAATAAGAACTTCAGAGTAGAAAAGTGCCCAAGCAGAGGAGCTGGGTGGGCCCTGGTAGTGTTGGGAAAATCCTTCACATAGCTTGTGTCCATCTCTTATAGCATCCTTACCTGAAAATTGATTGGTATCATTCATGTATAGAAATGATTCAAACTTCCTTATTTTAAACTAAGAGAAAAATCCTTTCCTTCTATATCCTAAATTAGAAAAATGTAAGTGAAAGTATCGATGCCAAAAAAGACCAAGACTTCACTAAGTTATTTCCTCAGAAGCATTGAGTGCCAACTAAATGCCTAGACTGTGTCTGGCATACGAAGGATAAACACTTGGATTTTCCGTCTGGGTAGGCAAACCAAACAGATGCACGAGGTAGAGATTTATAGATGAGTGTTTTCTCTGGATGTTTTTAAGGCGTGCATTGCATGGTTCAGATAATTGAAGAAGACAGCATAGCATCAGGTGCTAATTATGCAGTGCAGAAAGTAATGTTCAAGGAGAGCAGAGAGAAAAGTCACTGTGGGCCGGTGACTTCCGAGAAAGCTCCATAGAAGACAATGGTGATGGGCCCAACTGGCACTCTTCCATAGATGCAAGGAATCCTGGTGGGGCTAGAGTACTTAAGTGTGCAGAGTCATAAATGGGCACAGACAACCTTGAGGATAAGGAACTTAAAGGTAAGTTCCTTCAGAAGAAGGAGCACACGGTTCATGCTACATAGGGAGGATGGGCTAAGCTACAAACGGTTCTGAGGAACTGGTACAAGAGATGAGTTAGAAGCCGGACGTGATAAGAACTGCAACTGGAATCTTATAATGATCTTAGGTTTTAGAATGGATTCTGACTACAGTGTGTGTGAGAAAGATGAGCAAAGAAGAAGCGGCAAGTAGTGATCCATGTGGAGAGGAGGGGCCGTTTGGGTCATTCAAGCACTAATTCACTGGGATGTGGCCCTTAGCAGTCATGCAAGAGGGATATGGTGCTTATTTAAAAGGCAGCTTTGTTTCCAGGAGAGAGCCTGGAAAAGCCCAAGATGCCTGCCTCGCCCTCATTTCTGCTCACCTGTGCTGTGGGCCACCATGCCTCCATCTCTTACTCAGTAGGAGGGACTTTGAACTCTTGGAACCTTGGCTAGTGCCTCATTTAGAAAGGATGGGGAGGTACGGGGAGCTTGACACTATTTTATCACTGTCAAGCCTTGTGAATGTTTGGCATTTTCTGGGTTTAATGGGCTGAGAAATGGAAACACAGTAGGTGGCAGTGGCTGGACTCCTGGCTTGCTGCCTTCCTGCCTCAGTGCTGGGGTAGCATCTGCTACCCCGAGCTCTCCTGTGTTCCAGATGCATTCCTTACTAGCTCTTACCATTGATGCTCTCAGGTTGTGGGAGGGTATCTTAGAAGCCATCCTCCTTCAATTTGGGCAGAGGTCCTCAAGCCTAGGACCTCAGCAGAGGGCTACTTGTTTCTTGTGAATGGCTATCTTAAACAAGCTGGAGGGAGGCTTCCTGATCCAGGTGACATGCTCCCACATGGAGAAAGGGGTAGACAACATCTCTTAAAATCTCATAAAGACTAGGGATGGTACATGAAAATATCCCCTGTACAGTAGATGTTCCATGAAGAGTCGCTATGAACATGGGCAGTCACTCTCATCCCTAGGAAGACCCTGAGGTTGGTAGCACCTTTCAGTTCTGTCAATGCTCCATGGTCAGTTAAAGGCCTCAATATGAGCCCGGCTCCCCTGAAATCCCCCAGACCCCTGTTTAGATTCTCAGAAGCTTCTGTACCCTCCACTTGATACCTAGAGCGTGCCAAATAGGCAGGTTCCAGAATGCCTGTGTGTGGAGCTTTTATTGTCTACATGATGGAGGCTGCTACCCTATTCAATAATTTTCAAGAGGCAAAGGCATAATCACTTGGCTGACAAAGCCACCCTTTGGGGCTGTGTAATTGTCAGTGTCCTCAGAGATAAAAGCACATGGGATTCTGCGTTGTTTCTGCTGTGGGACCAGTTTTCTTAAGGTGTGCTTCCACTAGCTACAACTCACTGGTGCTGACTCTAAGAAGAAAGTTTGAGGACTGGTGGGGTTCCTGAATCTCTGAGCCTCCCTTCCTGACCAAAACACCCTCCTGTGACCTTTGATAGGAGATTTGAATCCAGACTATCAGCCCTTAGCTGTTCAGGCAGAGGGACATCCCATCCACTCAGGGTGGCAGCAGAAGGCATACTGTGTTTGGAAGCCTAGGAAATATAAAAAGGGAAAAACAAGCCCTATTTCTGCATCTGCCTAGAACATACCTTATAGGGAGGAGAGCTACTCAGATGATAAATGATGCAGAGCAACCTGCAGTATCCTGCAGTTCAGCAGCTCAAGGCAGTCATTGCTGGGTACCACACTCCAGCTACGAACTAGGGTGTTGGTATTATGTCCTGCAGGAAGAATGGAGGTTCTTTTCCTCTAAAGGTAGGAGAGGAAAGTCAAAGAAACAGATATAAGGTAAAAAAAAAAACCAGATTTATTCCTAACTCAACCAGGTAAGTGGTCAAAAAGAAAAGAGCTTCCTTAGACATTCATAAGCCCACAAAGCCTCAGAGAGCGTCCACCCATTTTGACCCCCTGAATATTGGCAGTGTGTCTTAGAATGCTTGCTGTTCACAGAGATGGCTTACTAGGGAGCCCACAAAACTCAGAAATTCATCCTTATCGTTCAGAAGGCTGAGAAATGCAAGCTGCTAGCAGATTCTGCTGTCTGGTGAGAGCCTTATGCCAACCGAGTGGTTCTTTTCTTGTAACTCTTTCCTCCCTCTCTCCATCCCCTTGTCCGTCCCTCCCTCCTTGCTCCCCATCTTTCCTTCTGAAACAGGGTCTCATTATATAACACAGTTTGCTCGCAGGCTTGCCATCATCTTGCCTCAGTTTTCTAAGTAGGTCACATTAGAAGCATGCAACACCAGTCACCACGCTCAGCTTCAATCCGCATCTTATTTATTTAATGCTTTTTTTGTGGTGCTAGAACTCAAACTCAGGATCTTGCCTATGATAGACAAATCCTCTACCACTGGCTGTACCCAGCCATCCAAGCTCCTTTATAGAGGTCTCGTGTGTGAGGGCACAATGACTCAGCCATTGCTCCAAGACACCACCTCTTAATACTAGCTTCCAAAGCACACATTGAGACAAACACCAAAACACATATAATGCATGCTCGAAGAGATGTGGATTGTGTTTGGTTTTATAACCCCCAGCTTCTACATCCATGTTGAGAGCATGAACCATGTGTCAGCACTAATGTTTCCCATCATTTTCTCCAATACTCTGAAGAGCAGTCCGATGGTGCTGACCTCTACCTCTTCCCACATCATCAGAGCACAGTGTGGTCCTAACCTGCAAAGAAGACCTGGAGCAGTCCTCTGAGAGTGACCCACAGTGACTAGATTGCTTGCAATAGGATGAGCTGAGGACTGTATCTCTGACTATCATAATCCCCCCCACTCAGTCTCCTCTGAGGTTACCTATTACATCTGTGCCTTCTTGCCATCACAGATGGCCTCCATCATGTTTAGAAATATTTTTCTGCTTTGGCTTTTCCTGATCAGACATCCTTAGCTCACCCATACTATGCTTCTTTTTTTTTTTCTTCTCTTAGAAACAAAACCTTTCATTTCTTCATGCCTCTGCCTCTGAAAGGCTATGGCACTCATCCCCTAACCCACCATCCTCTCTCGAAGTCTGGACAGACACCGTACTGCCCTTTGCTGGTTTTCTGAGTTAGAACCACGGCTTGGGATTATGTTGGCTGAGGTGAGGGAGGAAGAGAGTTGCTATCCATCCAAAGAAGCACACAGTTCTCAGATGCAGTAAATTTGAGGAAGTTGTCTCTGTGGCCACTGTGTAGGCGTGGGGTGGAGGGGCAAGAGTGGGAAGCCGAGAAAAGTAAGGTTGGTCTTCTCAGAAATGAATGCTCTCCAAAGCAAGCCTCCCACTGCCTTCTGATTTGGCATGAGGCTGCGGCCACAGAGAGGAGAAAAATCACCTGCATACCCACCCTGGATCTCGCATAGTTTAAACAATTTTAAATGAAACTGTCAGCCTTAAGCTCTGAAATGTGCCTCCAGCAAAAGATAAACACAGGGAGAAGACGGGGCCTCTGAAGGGAGGGGGGAACACCGCAATCTTTAATATTTTTAATCAGCCTGTCTAACTCCACCAGGAAAACTCGCCACAGACACCCTTGCAGGCTATAAATTTTCTGATTGCGTGTGCTGTCCATTGCAAGTGTGATAGTTCCATTTCAGAGGCTCAGCAAGACTGAAAAATCTCTGTTTGGCATCTGCTGGGCCAGTCAAAGCATCAGGTGCTGTCAATGGGTGGCTCAGTAATGGACCTAAAATCTACAAATGCAAAGCAGCAGCTGCAGCCAGCCTGGTGGGTGTGCACAACTCGGCCCCACACTGAGAGACAGGGAGGTGCAACAAACAGGCAGTGTGACAGGAGGCAGTGGCCCACAGGCTACAGATATAGCATTCTGTGATCAGGCTGCCATTAGAGCTTCTCCCCTCAGAGTGTAGCCCCTGAATGGAAGCTCTGCTCACAAACGTTAACGTCTTCACAAGAGCGGGACCGCACGGGATTAACACGAGGCATCCTGTTAAGGTCTAGAACGTTGCTGAAGGAGCTGATGCATGGGAGGACACTGAGTCCCTCAGTTGGTGGAAGAGGCTGAAAAGGACGGAGAAAAAAACCTCCAAAAACATTCTTCGGGAAGCAACTTGTACAGTAATGGAGCAAACTCAAAGAGAACTTGGTTTAAGGTCAGGCTCCCAGGGAGGACTGAACCCATGGCTGGATTGAGCAGCAGTGAGGAGGGTCTGGACTTCATGCAGCTGAGTTCTGAAGCAGACAGTACAGTATAAAATAGAGGGAGTGTTGTGCCAGTCAGCATTCCATTATTACGATAAAAAACATGGCACAATGGACTTGTTAATAAGAAAGGTTTTAGTCCATTGTTGTTGGCAACGTTATTTGGGTATGCCTGGACTAGGTGAGGCACTAGCAAGGAGGGACTCCCTTGAGCAAAACATTAGGTATGCCTCAATATGGCCTACCACCTTCTCTGATTTGGGAGCTCAGCTGGGACTCCGCCGCCCATTCATAGCTTGTTGACCTAGCATGGCTCCCAAGGTGGACACACCCATAAAGATAAAGTGGCTATTTGCTCCAGGGATCAGATGGCTGGGAGAACTTGAAGTCCAGCTCAGTTTTAAGGGAAACCAGACGGAGAAGAAAAGGGGGATCCAAAAGCAAGCCAAATACTGGCATAATATTATCTTGGAATCACAGAATGCCTTTGCCTATAAGGAATATCCCATCTACTTGTAAGGGCTTTGGGGTGATTACATTTTGAATTGGGACTACAGTCAATGACCCTTGTTGATGCCTCTGAGGCTTATTATTCCTTCTTTTTGTTCCTTCTTAAATAGACCTCTATTCCTGCTAAACCTAATAGGATTTGCTGGGTCTTGGATGGATTCCTCTGCTTTCCTGACTCCGTGATTGTGTTCAGACTTGTCTCAATTCATTCAATGCAACATGCCGGGTGCTGTGTTGGACAATGGAGGTTCAGCATTGCACAAGGTGCTTTATTCATACTTAAAAGGGGCAATATTCATTTCAGAAAGATCAATGTGTAGCGTATTAATAATCAGCACTTATTGAGCATCCTCTCCATACCTGGGCCTATTCTGCTGGGAGATTATACTGGCAAATCATATGAATGGGCAGGAAACCCAAGCAAATAACCGTGAAGAAGAAAATAAGGAGAACTTAGTCAGATAGACAGGGAAGTGTTCTATTACTCAGCTTTCCATGACTATAATGAAATTTAGGATGCAATCAACTTGTAAGTTTAAAAGAAAAAAAGGCTTTAGTCCATAGTCAGTCAGATCCGTTGCTTGGCAGGTCAATTTTGACGCAATAGAATGGATGCATATGACAGAACGGAGCTGCTAATCTCAAGGAAGCCATGAAGCAAAAGAGATAGGAAGGGGAAGAGTTTTGCACTCCCCTTCATGGCTGCACCCCAGGAACCCATCTTCCTCCTACTAGGTGCCAGTACCTGAAGGCTCTACCACCTCCAGATAGGGATGAATTTTAGATAAGGCAGTCATTGGATAGATACTGAAGAAGGGCACAAGGGCCTTGGTAAGGTGCCTTGTTCTGGGAGGATGAGTGCTTGTAGGTGGGGGTGGGGCTTTTATGAAAGAGACTCCAGGGAGCTTCCATGTTGGAACACAGAAGAAGGTACTGAGAAAGCAACCCTCTACAGCACTGATGAGAGCCCTCCCCAGGATCCAGACATGCTAATGACAATATCCAACTTCCAGCCTCCCGAACAGTGAAGAATGCTTCTCTTGTTTGTCAGCCGCACAGTTTAGAGAGGTAGCAGCTAGAAGGTTTTGAGTGAGAACTCATTTGACCGGATCGCTGTGGGAATGAGGGGAGGCAGAAAGGAGGCATGGGAAGAGGAGAGCTGATGGGGCAGGAGAATGAAGAGGAAAGACCTAGTTCTTGGCTACTGGGTGGATGCCTTAGGCAGGAGAATGGCTGACTTTACAGGCCACCAGAGCTACCTGAGAAACGTAAAAAGACTATTTGATGGCTGTGTCAGTGTCACAGAGACCCAGCAGGAACCCTTCAGATGATAGTGTGAACACTGGATGTCCATGCTTGGAGGGCTGCCCGATTTAAGAAGCATTTCCAGGGTACAGTAGAGAAAATGTGGAGTGCTCCTTCTTCAACCTGCCCACCAAAACATCAACCATCACAAGATCCATTCATCCTGTGAGTCTCATTCTTTGGACACACTGTGTGATTATGACACTCAGTCACAGCCCACCACTGTATGTGCCTGCAAACACTGCAGTCACCCCAAGGGGCTACTCTTCCCTAGATCACTTTCTGAGTTGTCAAATGGGAGAATGCTCCTCACACTTTAGTGAGCACCAGATTTGAAAGGCTGGTTAAAATAAGGGTGCCGAACTCCATCCTGAAGTTACAGGATGAGTAAGTTTGCGGTGGCCAAAGAATTTGCATTTCTAACAAGGCTCCCAGTTGGTACTGAGGCTTCTAGTTCAAGAATCACACTTTGAGATTTCTCTCAAGTGTGTCCATTACTTGGCTCCCCTGGAGAGGCTGGCTCTGGTTCCTTGTGCATAAAGGCATCTGGTCTGGCTGTATGCGAGAACGCAAATGCCACCTCTCCACGCTGTTCAAATGCCAGCACGGCACCATACACGGGCTCCGTCATAGAGCCGGGGCAGACATCTGCACTGCCGTCAGAGGAGTAGGCCAACAGCTGCCATTCTGGACCTTCTGGGACTAGGGCCTTGGGTCCCTTGCCATCACCAGCAGGGTGCCAGATAACCAGGGCAGAGTCTCCTCACCTTCTTCTTTGCAGTCTAATCGGCCACATCCTAAAGAGTCTGGGTGGCTTCCAAGGATATTTTTAAACTGCCGCACGGATGAATTCATCATCACATGTTACTGAAGCCTGAATCTTCCGTCCGTCGTTAATGCCACTGAGAAGGAGAAATCATCAATATTTGTTCTGAACACTTAGAATTTCAGCTGATTTAGAGAGCTTGCTTTTTACTAAGGAGGTCTGGATAACGACAAATTTTTGAAAGGGAAACCTGTGCTCACTGGTACAGCACCGTTTCTCTGTGCCTAGGTCCCCTCAGGCCAGCTTTCTTTCCTTTGGATACCTTGTTACTTATGGAAAATTTTGTTAGGTAACACTTTTTAAATTTAGGATTAGACCTTGAGTGATGAAAATTTGAGACTGGGTGAAGGGCCCTTGTCAGTCTGGGTTGAGGTTTGGCTTTCAACCCTGTGCGATGAAACAGTTTTGTGAGCAGGAGACCGAGATGTCAAAGGCTTGCTGGTATCATTCTGATTCAGAGCTGGGAAGAACTGTCAACAGTCGACACGACAGAACCATTTCAAGGGATTTTGATAAATTTGTGGAATGGACCAGGATTTTTTTTGTGTGTGTGTAAAGCAATCTTTTTAAAGCAATAAAAGAAAACTGGGTTCAGGTTCTAAAGTCACAAATATTTTAGTTTCTAGGAAGCATCGTGTGTTGTTAGTGCACTGTGGCCCGCCCTGAAGTTGATGGACAAGGCTATGTACTAACAGACCAGCGTGTCTACAATACACTCCTTCTGCAGCATTAAAGCAGTTGGGGATTTGCAGGCAAACAGAATCCTGTCCTGAGTGGCCCCGGCAATGAACACACTGAATAATGTGTCTTCTTCTGAGAGGCAGGAGGCAATGAGGGATGTTAGCTCTCAGCACAGAAAGGGAAACACCACAGATTTCAAATATTTTGAAAAGACTCCTGTGATCTCCATTTAGTTCGAATGGCCCCAAAGGACAAATACAAAATCAATGAATGAAGTAATAGAGTTACAAATTCTGACTTATGATAAAGGAAAACATTTCCCTTCTTAGAATTGTCTGTAGATGCTGTAATGGGGGGGGCAGAAGAAGAAGAAGAGAGTGCTGGAAACAGAATAGGCTGCACATTTCCTTAGACACCTCTCATCCAGAGCCTG
>JAQHUG010000062.1:5949356-6005382 GCA_028555095.1 Dicrostonyx torquatus
AGCATGGCTGAACTTGTGATATATTCAGAAGACTGAGTACTATAGGATTCTACTCAAAGAACATTCTGTAAAAAGACAAAATATTCTAATAAAAATCAGTTAGGAGGCTGCAAATGAGCACTAGGAAACCTCTTAGGTAATGGAAATGCCCTGGATTTTCATTGTGCAGGGAACTGCATAACAGTGTGTCTGCATGTGCATACGTGTGTGTGTACCTGTGCCTGTGTGTGTGCGCGCGTGTGTGTGTGTGTGTGTGTGTGTGTGTGCAGGCATGTATGCCCATACCCGCCTGTATTGAGGTTACGCTCTTTCCATTCACCTTGTTTTCTAGACATGGAGTCTCTTAGTGAACCAGAAGTTTACTATTGGAAGTGAGTGAATGATCTCCCCTCTTCCTCCTATCTCCATCTCCCAGTGTTGTGGCAACTGGCACTTGTGGCAACACCCAGCTTTATGTGGAAGGAAGGGATTCCAACTTGAGTTCTCACCCTTTCACAAATGATCTCATCTACTGAGACATCTCCCTAGTCCAACAAGTTTGTTTTTTAAAAATAAAAAATAAAAAACCACAGAAAAGACAACAAATTTTTAGTAGATCATACTAAAATCATACTTTATTTTTAAAATGGAGGCAAGTGAGAGATGGAGCAACCTCAGGAGAAAGCAGGAGACAAATCAGGCTTTCACACTGAGAATTAGGTTCAGTCAAGAAGAGGGATTGGATATTGTCTTCTGAACACTGGTTTTCTTTATTGTGTATTCCCTCTTCCCTGGCGTATTGTTGCTACTGTTTGATGTGAAGAATGGTCTTCCATCCCAGTGGTTTTTATTTCTCCTGCAGCATGGGCAAACACCAAGAAAATCCTGTCCTTTTCCCAGCTTCCTCAAAGGGCTGTAGGAAGACCTTCTCCCTGGCAGGCCTGCCTCTAACCCTGGAACTTTATGTGTTTCTCTGGACAGTGATGATACAGGAGATTGACGCTGAGTTTCCATGGCTACTCTCCTACCCGTAAAGGAAATGAGACATTCGATATTGTTGAGGTCGAGACACAACTTCAGCTGATGCCCTTTATGTGTAGTAGAGAAATGACCTCCCAAGGCAGTGGAAACTGTGTTCAGACCTCAGGCTTGCCTGAGGTCAGTGACTTCACTTTCCAAGTTCCAGCCTTCCCTTTCCTTCAGAAAGAGTTTGCAAAATACTCAAGGTCCGTCCTAGGACAGGTTCTATCCTGTTCTCAAAGCAAACTGTCAGTGTGCACACAAGCCTGGCTCTCCATCCACCATTCATGGTGTCTCCCTAAATTATGTCACTAGGTACATGTTCTAGGGTTCCTAAACAGGAATACACACATCACCAGGAGTTCACATTCCAGCAGCAGAGAGGCATAGGGTCACGCGAGGGTGGTGTGACCTTGGGCAGGATATTTTGCATAGGTCTTAATCTAAGCCTGGCTGAATGGCTGCTGGGGAATGACCACTGGAGATTACTATATTAGCCAGGCTCATGGTAAACATTTAGTCAATGGCAGCTGCTATTATTATCATTAAATGTCTTTGCATTAAATATTTTATTACCTGTTTATTAAATGAATGCATTAATAGTGCATTGACTGAACATGATTGCTATTTATTGCTAGTAATGTATCTTTGCATTATTTTACCTTTATAACTATGACCTTTACGACACCCTGTTTTCTGTCCCCTTCTTCAGTGCTGAAACTGACAGACAAAATCCACACTGGGAGCATCATTCTGATTCCCACCTCCAGAGCTGACATAAAGTCTCGATCCTGGAGGTGCCAGGGTACATACCAATCAGGACCTGGGCCCCAGAGAACCGGGCCCATGGACCGAAGGATACTAAGGGCAGAGGCAGTGGTGGCCCCAGGAGTGTCTGCATTCTTTTGGAGACTGATGTCTCCTCCAGGTTTCTGATGAACCTGTGAAAAGAAAAGCGAGACTGGTGTTAAAACAGAGCCAGCCATAATTACAGCCACAGCTTTTGTTTTCTCAATGCTATTTACATGGTGCTTGGCTTTCTAGGCAATTCCCGTATCTCTTCTACTTTCGGGCAAGCTGCTTCCCCTATCGTTCTGGAAGTTGTGTCTGACGGTGTTGCAGAGAATAAGAGAGCACCCAGAGAGCTGGAGGAGAAGGGCAGAGTCTACTCCAGGAAGCCAGTCTCTTCCTTAATTCTAGTGGCAGGGAAAAGCAGGTTCTTGGAGAGCCAGTGCCTCTGAGATTTCAAAAAGTATAGAAGGGTAGTTATATACGTGGCAGAGCCTTGAAACTCATGAGGCCAAAGAAGTTCCTGTCATAAGGGCAGTCATTGTTCCCCGAAGTCTGCAGCTAGGGAAGGGAAAGAAATCACCCCAATAAATACACTACTAAGTCTGTGCTCAGTTATCATCACCAGCCTGCCCCCAAACACGTCAGGCTGGCATAATATATCACCTGAATTAGATCTCTAATTTTTACTTTTATTTGGGATGTCTCCACCTAGATTGGGGTGCAAATTATTCAAGACTACTGTGTGTGTGTGTGTGTGCATCCATATAGTACCATGAACCAATTTCATAAGTCATAAGTCATAATTTAGTGGTGGATTATGCCTCTCCTAGTGTCCCCATTTCTTTCTCATTCCCTCCCATCTTCTGGCTCCCTCATCTCCAGTATTGTACTATTTTTCAATTCTGCTCCACCACCACCCTGCCCAGCCCAATTTGTCAAATGACTTTCAAACTCAGACATTGTAATATCCCTAAACAATCTCACAAATCAGAGATGTCTTTTGCCTGAGTCCTGGAAGCCAGTATGGCCTCAGAGGGGCCAAGATGTCCTCCTGCCAGCTGGGAACCATATTTTCTTGAAGACTCTGGCAGAGTTTCATCCATCAATGTCCAAACAGTGCTACAAGGGGTCAAAGGTGACAACAAGCAATGCTTTAAAAGTTGGTGAAATAATGCAATTGCTTTTCCTAAAATCCCAGGTCCCCAAACATGTCAGGCTAGTGTGCTACTTGTCCTGAGTTAGAGCTCTAATTTTTTCCTTTTCCTTGGGCTTTCTTTACAACCTAGATTGAGGTTGAGATTATTAAAAGCTACAGAGAATGTGTGTGTGTGTGTGTGTGTGTGTGTGTGTGCGCGCGCGCGTGCGTTCACGCATGCATGCTTGGGTGCACATATACTACTCTGAGTGTTGCTGCCGTCCACTTCTCCCCAGTGGTGGATCAATCCCAAGAATGGCCGACCCCCGAATGATTTACATTTGGCTTCTGTGCATGTTGGGCAATTAATGCATAGTGGCATTGCTTTCCTAATTGGGCTTTGCATGGCTGACAAATGAGTTTGTGCTCCTTGAATACACACCAGCAGGGTGGTGAGCAGCTCATGGCAAACTGCACACTGATAACCCTAAGAGAGGGCAACCTGCCACATCATCAGCTCCTGGGGACCATTGTTCTCGTACACAGAGCATGGCCCAATCTTTCTCTGCAGTCTAGACTGCAACAGGGAGCTGTAAACTCGGAATCAGACTGAGATCTGAGAAAAATCCATAGCCTTTTTCCTTATCTGGCAATAACAGACCCTCTGGAGCTGGAGGCTGTGACAGAGGCAGCAGCCTCCTAAGACAGAGCCATTTTGACAAATTCCGCCCAGCCAACCAGCTTCCTATATCTTGTCACACACACAATTAAAGTCCTTGACATGGGTGGGGCTCTCTTTTTCCAGGCCCTGAGGACTAAGCCCTCAGGAGCTACACACTAATCTGAGGTTTCTTGGGTGCTGTGATTTTTGCAGAGCAGAGCACAAACCCCAATTGAAAGTCAATGAAGTATTGAATTCAGAGTAAACACCGTCTCTTTCTTTCTCAGAATTCCAAACCAGGCTATCATTAACACAGACAGACTGGAGGGGAGTCTCCCCTTAGAATGTGCAGCTCACAAGGCACAGTAGGGTTGGGCCAGGCCTTGTGGTAGACCTTAGACTTAAGCTTAATAGAAAAATGTCTATGACTGTTCCCTGGTTATTCTGGGAGCCACAGAGCCCCTCTCTGTCCTGAGGAGCCCCAGAAGGGAGCCTGAATGGTAGCTTAAAACCACCAGATGGCCAGTGACCACCAGGGGCTTGTTTCTTTGAACTGCACTTCAGGGGAGGAGCTCACCCACCAGGAGCTGGAAGTGGGTCTCCAAATGCTTTTACCCGTCCACTTTTAGCACACTCAGCTAAGCCTGCCCCAAATGTCAATAATTCCAGATGCCTGCTTCATCCTCCCCATCAGGGATTATACCCATGAAAGGAGCACCGAGGAGAGAGCAAGAGACAGAGAAGAAAGCAGAGAATGGGAATGAGAAGAAGCAGAAAGCAAACGTAAGCATAGCTATGGAGGAACAGTCTAAGGGAGAGTACGGAGAAGACTCACCTAATACTTTCCAGGAATCGAGTACGTGCAGTGTGGGATTTAGTCTGTACAGTCATCTCAAGACAGGAGGTGCCTTTATGGTCGCCATACGTCAGCTGAAAAATTCAGACTCCATGTTTAGGTAGCGGTCCCTAAGACCTGTAAGTACGTAAGAAGCTTCAGAAGTTTAGAGAAAGTGACTTCTGTGTCCTCATTCCAGCTCCTTGGAACTAAACCTTCCCTAGAGTACAGGCTGTGTGAGCCCTGCCTCAGTGTCCCCTCAAGAAGAGACCCATTGCACTCATCTCCCTCCCTGGGATGTTGTGGTTCACTATAGCTACATTGGTTAAATCTGCACCTTTGCTAACTTAGGTTCACACACTGCTAAAGGCTCAGGCCTAGCTACACAAATGCCCTCTCTCTCATCAAGATTTCATTATTAAAGCAATAAAATCAAATGCGTGTTTGATAAGCTTAGAAAGGACACAGCTGTTGGAAAGCAAAACAAAAAAAAAGAAGAAGAAAACAAAACAAAAAATCCTCAAAACAACCACATAGCAATGGGTATTTCTTATTTTCTTAGTTCTACGAATTCCCAAGCAATTCCTTCCTCAATGCCTTGCTCTCATTCACAATCCTTTATAGAGAAGAAATAGAATCATTGGGTTGCCCTAGCTCACTGTATACACACACAAACACACCCCCCACAGGCCTGCATGCATACTGGTGCACACATCACACAAGGCTCTCATTTCAATCCGTATTTATTTATTGGCTAACAGAAATTTGGAAGAAGAGTTTTATCATATCGTGAATAATGACTACTGAGGTGGCTAAACACATATTCATCACTGGTAAAGAGAAGATGGGGAGGAGAGAAGAAAGAAGGGAAGAGTGAAAGGAAGAGAAACCAAGGCAGAGAGAGATGAATAGGAAGGCAGAGGAAGAAAACAAAGAGAGAGATCAAAGGTGAGTGTGAGTCTTAACTCCTAAAAGTCCTTGAGCTCCATTTCACAGGAGGGATTTGTACATACCTCTCATTCCTGATGCAGATTATAGTTGCAGGGAGTCCAGCATCTCCCCACCCCCCACCCACAAGAGGCTCAGGACTTTACTAACCCAGCCACCCTGTCTCTAGGTCTCAAATTTATACACACTAAATTAGTCACCAATTCCTCAAGTCTCTATTATTGGACCAACTTTATAGCTAGCTGTTGCTCAGTCTTCACCCAAGGGTTTCTTACCATCTCAAGGCAGAGAAGTCCGACTAGGCGCTAGGTCTGCTGTGATACCTAAGAACTGAGCTAAGTCAGTGCTGATGTGGGTGTTGCTTTATTGGGTGATATATATGTTGCTTTATTGGTTGATGAATAAAACTGTTTTGGCTAATGGCTTAGCATGCTCTTAGCTAGCTCTTATATCTTAAATTAACCCATTTCTAATCATCTATATATCGCCACGAGGCTGTGACCTACTGTCTGTTCTCGTGTCTGTCTCCTTCAGCAGCTGTATGGTGCCTCCTTGACTCCACCTAGTCTCTCTATATATCTCTGTTTGGATTTCCTGCCTGGCTTTACTCTGCTAAGCCATTGGCCAAAACAACTTTATTCATCAACCAATAAAGCAACACATATATGGAAAGATGTCCCACATCACGGAATTACCCAAATGGCAAGCAGGAGACTATTAGAAGTTACTAAATGATGCTGTGATGTTCACTAGTCGTTCTTGACAAGTGAAATAGAGTGGTTGAAGTTCATGACATATTAAGGGCATTGTGAAACATTATAGTTCAGATGTACATGAATACAATATATATTTGTATGTGAGATGTTAGGATGTAAGATTCCCCCAGAAACTCTGCTTCATTTACCATTTTTACCTAAAAATCGTGAGCCCTCCTATGCTTCCTATATCTGCAGGGCCTTGTGGGTATTCAAAACATTAGAGAAACTGCTTGGGTCACTGTTTGTGAGCATTCATAAGAAGGCAGCTGGAGGGGAAGGTGGAAAAGGTTCAGTTCAAGCTGATCAACAAGAAAGACAGCACAGTGGTTGCTGTCACTGCAACCCTTACTTTCCTGGTGGTGCATTACCTGCCCATCTGTCCTTTGCCCATGGTGATACACTACTCACCCACCTGGTCACATCCTCTTCCTGCTAGTCTAGTCACTTCTGATTGACTGGCTGACTCAGGCAGCCCTCACGAGAGGCAGCACTCCATTTGATGGAGCCTGCGCTGTGTAATGGGTTGATTGACATTCCCAGGATCTGACTCCCCATGCAGTCCGACTTGCAGATAATGTTAATGGCAGAGGAATTAAAATGTTGCTCGGTGTCTAATGAATGCAGCATGTGCTCAGATTAACACATGCCAGCTGCATCTCTGCAAACCAGGAAGCAGCAACAATTTCTAAATTATTTATCAGTTCCCTTATCTCCACCCCAAAAGAGAGTTAGCTTATGCATTTATTTATTTCATGGACCAATATGCAGAGTAATTGCTTTTGGGGGAGGGATTTTTGTGATTTTTTTTTCCTATGGATTTTCTTTTCTTGCTTCAACAGCAGGGGGAAAAAAGAGAAAATATCATGTCAATGTCATTTGAATCATAATAGGTACAAATTCACTCCCCTGAATAAATAGAGAAGCTTATTTATCAAACACAGACAAGATGTCTGTCGAGTTGTTAACAGAGGGAAAGAGATGTGAGTAGGCAGAAGCAATTGCAAAAGTTTGCATATCTTCAGAGCTCCCTTGGGGGGGACAGCCAGCTCTTTCCAGGGCTGGAAACCCTGTGCTTTCGTTGTTGATTGTCTGGTCAAACTTGGGAAAAAGGAACAGATAATTCAGGGCACAGGTGCTCCCCTTGAGGGGTAGGACTCGTCCCCAATCAGCAACTTGTCCATCTATGGTGGCTGGAACACAGGAAGCATCAAGATGCGTGAGGAAAGTCTCCAATGAGTCTTCCCAGCATCTGCAGCTTTAGTTTTGTTCTCTCTCTGAGGTTTCACCTTTGTTCCTGAAGTCAGAGGGCTGCTCTCTGGTGCAGACTCAAGCTTCCGGTGTATCCTTTGCCTATGTCTGCCCTTCCACAGCCAGACCTCCCACCCCCGGTACCAACAGCCAAGCCCCTCTAAGGTCACTCCTGCAACATCCTCACTCTGTACCCCCTCCTGAGGAAAGTGCCACGATGTGACCATCATGGCTACCAATCTGCTAACAACTCAAGTGCCTTATACATAATATCTCATTTAATTCTCACAATAGACTATTTTGAAGACACAATTTTATGGCACTCTTCTATAATTAGAAGACCAAATCCTGCCTAATCATTTGTTTGAGGTCATTCCCAATAACACCAAGTGTCTAAACAAGATTTGAGCTTAAGGTCTTGTTCTTATATTATGTCACCATCTCAGGTAGACAACGGAGACCTGAGCTGGGGATCAGGAACCCTGGTTCCATATCTGACTGTTGAGTAATATGGGGTAAGTTGTCTCTCTCTTGCCAGTGGCCTTCTGTGATATAACAGGGAAGGTAGGCCAAGAAGGGATTGCCCAGATTTAAACCCTGACACTACCACAGTATAAACTTGGAGAAGTTACTAGAGGTTAGCTTCTTCAACTATACAATGTAAGTGATTTTTATCATAGCTCCCTCAAGAGAATGGTTGTGATCATTACATGAGCCACTCAATGGAAAACAAACTCATGAGCTTTGTATAGTGAACACTTAGTACATATTAGCTCCCATTATTCAGCATTTGTCTGTGTTACATATTTGTAACACAAGGGAGTTAGAGAGAGAAGTGTTAAGGTCTTTGGTTTAGAAATAGTGTTTAACTGTGTTTAAACTTTCTTAAACATCTCAGGCTCTTAGTGGTGTGAGGCTGAGAAGAACATAGCTATAGTAGAAAAACAGTACGGCAGGGTGGTATAAGTTGCATACACATTAGATACTTTTTACACTGGTGTGATCCCATGGCCCTCAGGCTATCCTCATGGATAGCATGGGGTTAATTTGCTCTATTTTAATGAGTTGTTCAGTGAGTAGCCCAAAGTTAAAAAAAAAATTGACAGGAGTCTTAGATCCACAATGCTTCCAAAACAGTTCTCAGTTGCGCAAAACAAGACAAAGAGATTTGAGATTCTGTGTTAAACTCCAAGCAAGGAGGCATCCTAGAAAGCAGGCTTTTGTCTGACAGCATTACACATTGTTTTCACTCCAACATAAAAGATCGGACACAGCAAGGCGGATGTCTTATTCCACCACCTCATCTTGCCCTTTAAGCATCAAAATGTACTACTTTTCTTTTTTTCTGATGAGAAAGCAGCCAGTCTTACCTCCTGTCATCCCTACATGCTGGCACGCATTGGCATTATCTTGAAAGTAGAGAATTATCTGGGAGAAAAGACATGAAATAGCCCAAGGCAGGAAGGGGCTGTGGAAAGCTCAAAGCCTGACCTATGGGAGCCAGTTAAGCTGCTCCCAAAGGCTCCTCTTGTTACCTGGGGAGTCACATGTACACCAGTACACATTCCTCTTGGCTTGTACATACTCAAAGTCAGAACAAAGGTCCTGCAGAGATGGGAAAGGCTAGAGATCTGTGAACTTAAATTGAGATGTATCCAGTGTCCCTGAAGCTTGTTCTAAGTAATATGTAGAGAAATAAGCTTATTAATGCTTGCACTCCCAACCCCCTGAAGCCTTTATTATATAGCCAGTGTACTTCTGATTAAGACACAGGTTCCTGAGTAGAAATGCCATCTCCCTCAGGAGATCATAAGCTCAGGGTTGATAGGAAGCCAGCCATGTACTTTTATATCCTCTGTCACCTAATGTCATGCTGGGAGCATTCTAGGTGCTGAATGAATTCCTGGAAACCAAATAGAATTGACCAAGCTGGATCCTGCAGATATATAATTTCTATAAAACACTCTGTCAGTTCTTCTGTGCTCTTGATGGGGAGTCCAATTTTGATACAAATGCCTTCAGTGAGGAGGTGTTTGTCTATGAGACAACTTGGTTTATGGCTTCTCTAGGCACAAAGCATGGTGTTGTTTGCTTTTCCAAATCAATTCTTCTTGGCTCATTCATTACTCAAATGACTGATATGTATGTAATTCTTATTCTATGCCAGGTAAGGCAATGTCCATGTGGGGAAATGACGCTGTCTGAGTCTTTGTCCACCTAGGAATTAGGAGGAAAGGTGGATATTCTGTGGCTGTCACATAAACTGTTCCCGTTTCAGCAATTCACTCTATTAAAGAGGGTTAGTAAGTGCGTTAGCTGCTTTTGTTTGACTGTGACCAAATGCCCCACAGAAGCAACCTAAGGGGGCAAAGAATTTTTTGGTCCATAGTGTCAAATATTTTAGTCCAAAGTCTTCGGCTCCAGTGATTTTGGACTCACGGGAAGCAGTATACCATGGTGGCAGGAGTGTGGAACTGAAGCTCTCCATCTTAGAATGGAAGGAAGCAGAGTGGAGCCACAACAGGAAAGAGGGAGAGTAAGGCACAGCCCTACAGACATGGCCCCTGATTGTAACTTGATTGGCTGGAGCAGTGCTTCCTCCAACCAGGCCCTGACTTCCGGCTTCCACTGGAAGACTTTCAATAGTCTCCTCAGTGGTTAAGCTGGACTAAATTGTTCTTTAGGAGCAGCCTCTATCTCACCATCTCCCGAAGCATCCTCATAGACACATCTAGAAATGTGCTCTCTTAGGGCCGTAGGCACTGCTCCAGCCAATCAAGTGGACAATCAGGATTAGTGGTCATGTGACAACTGGAAGGTATATAAAGAAGGTGTGCAGGCTTATGTGGAGGACAGTGTGGCAGAGAGGGGCAGGTCTTTGAGGGGGCTGTTGTTTGTGTGAAGATGTAGGAAGTGATGGTGAGAATTCTTGGCAACTTGGAGGTGGGTTCCAGGATGAAGCGATAAAATTAAGAGCATTTCTTCACCATGAGCATAGCTGGTATAGAGGAAGGAGCCCATGAACTGATGCCATCGCAAAAGGCCTGGTCTCTCCAGAGATAAAGAGAAGGGAAATTTGGAAGTTCTGTCTACTTGTCCAAACTATAGGAGTTTATGCAGAACAGCTGGTGCTTGTCCTTCTACCGGGCATCTTCCACGGAGTCCACATGGGAATAAGTTCTCAGCAATGACGCAAAAGGGAAAAAAAATCAATATTTGCATATGGAGCAATTCCAGGGAGAACATAGATATGCTGCCCAGTGCTGCGATGGCTGGGGGTTCCAACCAGCTTCCTGAGACCAAGATGTTTAAATTAGCAGGCAGCGCTTCAGTCCTGACCACCTCTCATTCCTGATGTTCCTGGCCTGGATGCCATGTTATGAACAGGAAGCTATGCTGCTCCAGGGCTATAACTGAGTTTCTTCTCTCTGCCCACACCAGGGGGTTCCCCAAGAGAGTGGTTCTGTAGCTGTTTAATTATGTGATGACTGGAAGATGCCACCCTGCTGGGCTTCATTGCTTTCAGTTTCACTTCTTGGTATCAGTGCTCACGTCTTAGAGGGGTTCTTGGGCATTCTTCTTGTCCCAAGAAACTAGTGTAAACATGTTAGGGAAGTCTGGGGACAATGGGAAATGGCTATCTGAGACGTAGATGGAAGCTAAGTAGCTAAGAAACTGAGTTCTTAGTCACAGCTGTCCTGCGTTATAGATTTAGCTAGTCCAGCACCTCATGTCTTCCCTCCCTCTCTCTCTCCCTCCCTCCCTCTCTCCCTCCCTCCCTCTCTGCCTCTCTCTCTCTCTCTTTCTCTCTCTCTCCCTGTGTGTGTGTGAGTGTGTGTGTGTGTGTGTGTGTTTTGCAGAGTTACTAATAGAAGAGCAGGGGATCAATGAACAACTCATATAATGACCAAATGCAACATCGCAGGTGTTAGGTATCCTAGGGAAGGTACCGCCATTTTCTAGATCAATTCAGCATGACTTTTTCACACTGAGAAGGAAACGGGGGTATGAATGACAGGGAGAAGGGAGTTTAATTTTTTATATATAATTTTTAAACTTGAAACATGTCTATTTGGCAATGAATGTATGCAATTTTAATTCCTTAAAATGAGGCCTCTGGAGTTAGCTGGGCATAATGAGACACCTCTTTAGCAGATGAAGAAATTAAGGTTTGGGAAACTATGTAAAGGAGGGAAATACCAGTTCAGACTCATGTCTGTCTGACTGAAAGTCCCATACTAACTTACCACATCCCAGGGGTTTTTTATCACCCCTAGACTCCTTTTCAAGCTGTTTCTGCACCTAACCTATCAGCTCTGGGAACTACGGAGTGTAGAATAGATTTCCAGTGCTGGAAGGAATCGGAGGAATAAATTAAAAATAATATCAATATTAATAACTAACATTTACATGGTGATTACTATTTTCTAAATTGTGTTCATAACATTTGACATGTGTTGGCTCATTTAATGAGATGCTTATATCTGAAAAATTGGCCACTAACTGGAACGTGGTTCTGACTCTGAGCAGGAAGCTCCTCACTCATCGTGATTGGCTGGTGAGCAGCAAAAACTGAGAGCTAAGCCATATCCTAAGCTAGAGCCAAGGTAGGCAGGAGTACCATGGGCTGTGGCATAGCATCTCCTTACCAAGCAGAAATTCTCCATTCTGTGACCGTAACATGAGGGCCTGCTTGTTGGGGTTTCTGTCCTGCCCAGTTCTCACAGCCAGCCCATAAACCCCAAAGAAATTACACAGAGGTCTATATTAATGATAAACTGATTAGCCAATTAGCTCAGACTTCTTATTAACTCTTATAACTTATATTAATCCATTATTCTAGTATATGTTAACCACATAGCTCAGGACCTTTTTCAGCAGGGAAGGTCACATCCTGCTTCTTCAGTGTCTGGACAAGACTGGGGAGGAATGGGCTTCCACCTTCCCAGAATTCTCCTGTTCTCATTGACCCACCTCTAATTTCCATCTGGTTGTCCTGCCTATACTTCCTGCCTGGCTACTGGCCAATCAGTGTTTATTCCTGCACCACCTGACCTCTAACTTCCTAAGGGAGCCAGCCTTGAGCAAAATGTGTGGACCATGAAAAAAGCCATAGGCTTGTGACTCCATCCAGACATTCTAACTTTTCGCCTCTTATTCTATGCTGGGGGCACGGGCTTCCTTTACAGCCTGGGAATGCAAGTGACTAAGGTGTTCTTCAGTTTTCAAATGCTAAGGCTGGGCGGGTAGAGTTTCAACCATCAAGCAAACTAGAGCCAAGAAGTCCTCTACAGTTTCGTGGCTGCAACATTTTAAGAGGCTTACAAGCACAACTGGGAAGGGAAAACAGGACAGACATCAGCCAGCAGCTGCCGTCCTACAGCCCAGCAGTGTGCTGACGTGAGGTGACTTCCCATCCCTTTCCTCCACGGTGATCCCAAAGAGAATAAAACTTCATCTACTAACCATCATACACAGCTGGGCAGTGTCCTCTTGCCTGAGGAGGAGCTGTCCCTTGCATTTCTAGGAGAAGATCCTGACTCCTCACTCCCTCTCTGTTCCACTGTTTCTTTCTTCTTTCTCCAGTATCTTCAATCTCTCTCCCCCTTGGGCCATGTTTTCTCAATCTACATACTGTTTTAACTTGTCGATTGTCTTTTAGACAGGAAGAATTAAAATAATCCTCAATCTGAGTTATCTAGGGATGGCCTACCTCCACTCCGATCTAATCCGCATTCATAGAGGAGATTTTTACCTCCTCACTACCTGTACCTTCAAATAACACATCTTCCATATTCAGTCCTCACCCCGCTGCAATCGGACATGGGGCCCCATCATATCATCAAAATCACTCTCTTTAAAATTCAGAATAATGGACCTGTGCATGACAAAATCACAGGGCATTTTTAGGGCTTTGACAATACTTTTCTTTCTTTTTGTTATCATGTGCACATATTATATCTCTGTGACAGGTGATAGGGCTGACCATGGCTCCCACCTGAAATGCTTCTGCCTGGGTTATTGAGGCACCTTCATTTCTTTCCCAGCTGATTTCGAATGTGGTTGATGTCTTTGGGTCCTACACCTAGTTCTTGGCCAGTAAGCCCTGATCTTAACACCTATCTCAGTGTTCTGGGCCTTAACCTTGGTGTGCACCGCAGTCTATGTGTTCTGCTGGGGAATTTCACGTGTATCCATGCTGGTACATTCCACTGACATGCTACAAACTCCCGAATCTTTATCTCCAGCCCAAGAGTTCCATACCTATCTAGCCCACTCTGCTGAGCTGTCACCTGGATGCCTCCCAGGTACCATATGCTTCAGGCTCTTTACTGGCAGCATGGATTTATCTTCTTTATCTCCTACCCTGCTTCCTTCTGACGTCTCCTTTTTTGTATCTTTCCCATCTGCTAACTTGCCCAGCAAGGAACCTGGACTTCTCAATATTCTTCTTTCTCCAGTGATACATTTAGAATCAGTCACCAGTTCTGGAATTTTATTTCAAATGTATCCATTTTGGTCATCCTGATACCATTCTCTTAGTACAGTTTCTTATTATATACTTTTTGGACTATTATATAACTCTGCCTGTCCTCTACTTCAGGCAAAAATCTCTCTATGTTGCTTATAGAACAATGTTTTCAAAATGCTGAACTGCCATTGTGAGTCCTCATATCCCAGTGAAGTCTAGACTTGTTGATATCCTGGAGACAAGCTGAATTCCTGGCACAGTTCTGCCCAGGTCTGTGAAATCCTTCTTCCTTGTGTGCTAACCAAAGCACAACACTTTCTGTTGCCCAAATTGCCCTCTGACCATAGTGTTCCATCTACTCAGAGCGTCCTATACTTCTCTCCCCAATTGTTATTTGACAATTTTAGCTGTCAGTCCCTGCTCTCAGTTCATTAAGAGTGTGTTTCAGGCAAAGGAAATGAGTGGCTTTGGAAACTAGTCCCAGATTCATAAATAAACAAATGAGGCTCCTTGCCACATATTTAAATGGTAGAATAAGGAATGTTCATAGCTAATGAACATTCCTTATTTAGTTATTTTTTTATCAATTTATCACTTTTGTTTGGGGGCGTCCTTTACAAACTTCTCTTGGGGAAAATTAATCCTTCACATTCTTATCAGTCCCTACAGAGAAGGAGGTCATGCCAGTAGCCAAGGTGAAGTTCTTGGTGAGATGGTACAAAGGGTATGAAGTCAAAGAGGGCCTAGAAGAGAAAACTGCAACAAGACCCAAGAGCACATGTTAGAGGCCAGTCTGTGTCCCAGACCTGACTTGAGACAATCCTGTAACTGACTCCCCTGAGTTAGGTGTTAAGTTCACGCCTAGGTCACCTAAAATGGGAAAGATAAAACTCTCCTCTAAATAATACAAATACAAAGACTATAATTGCCCCCCTTGCCACATTATGCACACTTCCTTAAAGGGGAAAGAAAGGCTGTCAAAGATAATTTCTTTAATGTGAACTTTTAAGACAGACCAAAGAATATTCACACTTTAGAAATAAAAGCTAAAGGTAATGAACTCAGTACGCTACAGGCTGGTGAAGACAGAGTGAGCAAGAAGTAGATTCATCATCCAAAGACTGAACGGAAGCAAGAGCCAGGAAGAGAAAGACCAATTCAGCAAACATAAGAAGCATTGGCTGTTGACTGTGTATCAGTTCTGCAGGTTAAATTTGATGAGTTATAAAAACAGATGAAGAGTTGGAGAGTGGGTGGTAGAGATGGACTTCAAAAGCCACGTCCCCGTAGGACTCCAACAGATCCCTGTGCCACCGAGCTCTTGCTCACCCAGGGGTGGACGGGGAGGAAGGGGAAGGGAAGGTAGGATGGTTCTTAGGGCTGAGGCCGGTCCAGTCTCTTTTCTTTATCAGCCAGCCTCTTGTTATTTACAGGCTACAGAGCAATGGGAGAAGGCACACACTTATAACTTGTGCTCAAGAGGGTTTATGTGTGTTCTGGGCTAGTTTGTAAGACAGCTGCCCCAATAAAGGATTTATCAAGACAATAAAAGGGAGAAAAAAGAGCCTTGGGACCCTCTAGTGAAAATAGCTTTTAGATTATGAGATACTAAGAGGGAGTGCTTTGAGAAAAACTCACAATGTCCCCTGTCCTTTATCCTACCTAGTCCCAGATGGAGCAGAATGCATTTCATTTTTATCTTAGGGTATAACTACTACAGGCATTTGATCCTGTCTTTCTTTTGTGACCTTCCTGAATATCAGAAGAGTTTTTCTTCATTAGCTATTACTTTCCTATTTGGAATAAGGACATAAGAATGATGTTTTGGGGACTATTGTTATGACTATCCTCTACTCAACAGACACGGCTTCTCCATCTGTCTCCATGGACCACTTTCCATCTGCCCACTCCTTCGATGGTGATGCCTGCAGTGTCTGTATTCCTATTTTCAATGGTTGATCTTCATTGTCTATGTGGCTGGATTTAGTCTTGTCTAGAAGATACACCTCTGGCCATGAGAGTAAGGGCTTTTCCAGAAAAGTTTAACCAAGTGGGAGCAATACCAACTCTAAGTAGGGGCAATGTCCCTTGGGCAAGGGACACAGAGTAAAGTGATAAAAAGGAGAAAGTGAGAAGAGCACCATCAATTTCTTCCTCTGCTTCATAACCACAACCATGATGTGACAGCTGCCTCACAACCCTGTCTCCATGCCTCCTCTGCCATGATGAACTGTGATCTCTTAGACTGTGAGCCAGAATAACTTTTGTCTAGCCAGAGCTGTTGCTTGTCATGTATTTGGTTGCAGCAATGAGAAAAATAGCTAATGTATTCCAGATTTTATTTTTTGTCTTCTCCCTGACTTGGTAGAACCATTTGCTAATGAGTCCCAATTGCTATTGCCAAGATAGATACTATTTATGGATTTCTCTTCCTAGACATATCAGAAGGCCCCACATTGCAAGTGATAAAAACTGTGCTCACCACAGCTCTCTGCTTCTTCCTGTTTCTCCTCAATCAGAAGTTCAATTTTGTAATCCGTAGGTAATTCTAGGTCCCTCTCTCACATTTATCCGCAGCTTCTATCTGGTCACCGAGTTCTGGAAATTTTATTAAGGCCAGTGGAATCAGCCCTGCTTCTATTAGAATTGCCTCAGGTAGCACACACAGCTTTCTGGTTTCTACCATAACAGAGCTCTAAACTGAACGTCTTGCCTCTGGTCTTTATCCTTCTCATGTATTTTCATACTGACCGCAGAATAATTCTTCACACACACACACACACACACACACACACACACACACACACACCTATTCAGATAAGACCAATCTTTTGTGAAAATCTGCAAAGGCCTCCCAAACTTTTTGGCACAAACCCCTGTACACATGCAAGATTTTAAAATGATCCAATAATTCTTCAACACTCAAGCTGCATCTCTTTCTTCATCCTGACTTTCTTGCAATTTCCTTCATCTTGGTTTTACACTCAGAACGTTTCCCCTCTTACCTAAATTACTTTATTTTTCCTATCTGGCTATGTTAAAGCATCAGGAGCCATTTTCTCTGATGAGTATTTTGGGACTTTTGGTGAAAGGCTTATATGCCATTTTGCTGTGATGTCAGAACACCCATCCAAGTTCTTAACGTAGGGCATCCCATAGCAGAGCAAGCCTGCATCCATTGTGTTTATCTGTCTCTGCCACAAGACTATAAGGCTCTTTCCCCCATATCTTGCAGCGCCCTCTGCAGTGGGCATTGAGCAGTACAGTTAGCAGAGACCTGAATGTATGACATCACTGTGGCTTTTGTTACTAAAAACAACCTTTCCAGTCCACATTCTTTATCACACAGCACTCCAGATGGAAAAAGACTACTCAGGTGTTCTCACTAGAGATGGTTACTTCTTAAAGATAGCTGCTTCTACCCAGTGAAACATTTTTAAAAATTTAAATGGATCATCTGAACTTCATGAAAGAACCAGGTACAGCCAGGCATAACCCAGAATGCCACAACATCCATTTCTGGTTATTTGAGTTCTTTATGTTGGGTCTACTCTATTCCACTCAGGAGTTGGTGGCAGCAGTAAAGGGCACATTTCAGAGCAGCCTGGGCCTGATCAAGTTCACCATGAAGGTGGCTTGCTGAGGGCAGCACTCACTATGAGTGCCCTGCATGCAACATCGCAAAACCAGGAGCTCTCGAAAGCCCTGTTTATAAGCATTCTCTCCATGGTGATTCAATTAGCCAATTATTCATAATTCATTTATAGAGCCACAAAGCTTGCTTTGAACACCTGTTATATGCCTTCAATATAGAGATGAATTAGAGACAGCCTCCCTGTCCTTGTGAAGCATTTTAGAGCTCAGTGGAGGAGAGAAAGGTACAAACAGTCAATTATAATGCAATGGGAAAGAATACACTAATAGACGGCTACACAAAGGGCAAGTTTTCTAGACAGGAAGAAGAGACCGGCAATCTAGGCAGAGTCAGCAGCAATCATTGAATATGAGAAGAATAGGAGGCAGCATGAGAGATTCGAGGTGTCGGGAAGCAGGAGAGAGCACCCGTGGGTTACTTGGGGGGCATGCAAAGGGGAATATTGAGAACTGAACCTCAGACTCGAACTAAGAGTTGCCTAAGGCAAAGGAAGGGGCTAGGGCTTGGATTTTTTTTTGTCCCCCATCAGTTTGGTTTCCAGACTAGTAGTGTTTGAAAGAACTGTGAAACCCTTAAGCAGTGAATCTTAATATGAGATCCTTAGGTTTCAGGAGCACTGCCGTGGGAAGGGTTTAAATTATCTTTGTGGGATCTTTGTACTCCCACAGGGGCCACTTGTCTTGAGAGCTGGCTCGGTTCCCAAAAGAGTAGCTAGCATCCTTAGCTGATATGTTTTTTCTGCCGTGTACATGTCTGGTGTTCTGAAGCCATGACTTTGAGGTTCTCACCAGAGGTGGGGCTTTGTGGTTTCCCTTTTTGGATGGTCAGTTTCCAAGACTTAGTGAAATCCAACACTTGTGTCTGTAAAGTTAGTCTGTCTCAGTTATTTTGTTATGATAATGAGAAAAAAGGGCTAAACACGAGGCAAAGGTGTGGGGTCCAAACCTTTAAATATTGAAGAATCACTAGGCCTTCGAAGGAGGAGAAATGGGCTCTGCAGATTTTGAGGGATGAGTCTGGAAATTACTGTGTTGAAGAAATAAGTGTTGAGAAATGGTGAAGAGCCAAACTGGGGCCATGGCAGCAGGGAAGAAGGAAACTCAAAGGACACTGGCAGACAGAGAAGGCTGTGGTAGCTGAATATATGGTGGAGCAGGACAGGAGGGGCCAGGGCAAAGCCAGGCAAGTACCCACTCTGTACAGAAATGACACAAGGGCCAAAGCTCAATAACACTGAAAACTATTTAATTACATGCTTTTTTAAAAAAATCAAAATCAATATTAAAAATAACTAGCAAAATATCACGATTTTATATAGAGACAGGATCAGTATTTCTGATTTTTGCTTTTGCCTCCAGCTCTAATATGACCTGGTAGTGTTCTCATCATGGCTTTATTTAAACAATGAATGGATTGTTTATAACAGTGTTTATGCATTGATTTTTTTTTTAATGTTGACAGTCATGGATGAGGGAAGGGACTCACAGGGCTGTGCCCCCTCCCCAGAGAGCTACAGGTTTCTGGGGCCCAGGAAGTTAATGTATCCATTTACAAAGCCACTGGTGAGCTGTCAGTGCCCTAGAGGATAGGTTTATACCCAAATACTCCTGTGGGCAGCAAGCACAAAACGCAAAGATCTGAAAGTGGGAAGGGAAATTAGGCCAAGAACAAAGGTGATGAGCACGAGTTGAGAGGGGAATAAAAGAGATGGAGAAGGTGAGTGTGGTCAAATTGCATTGCACACACATGTGAAACTGTCAAAGAAAAACTTTTAACTAAAAAAAAAAAAAGGTTATGAAAAATGAAGACATCAGTAAGTGGAAGCCTGTTGGCTTTTCAGTAAATTATTCTAATTTCTTAAATTATTGAAGTACTTACTTTTTAACAATAGTAAAAATTCTTATTTATTTTAATTTTTTCTGGTATGTTCTTAAATTTTATATTCATGCCCCTGGAACAGAGCAAAGGGACAGAGAAGTAGATTGTACTGAAAAGGTGATGTCAGATAAGATGTGCTGTGCCGGTAGACCACCACGGTGCTTTTCTCATCCTTCAGTGCACACTGGGTACCTGTCCTCTGTCCTTCGAATGCTGATGAGTCTGGTTCTTTTCACCGAAGAAGACATGATGCAGACCCCACCGATGTTCTCCCTTGGAGCAATCCCAGTGTGGGTCTCCAGTGAGGAAGCCTTGTGCACAACTTGCCTAAACATCACACATACTTTGGAGAAAGCATGGAAATTCATCTCTAAGCTCCAATAGTTTCTAAAATAGTAGTGGTTTAAAATAAAGAAGCATAATTTATAGAATTCCTATAGAGTAGATTCTGGAAAGCAGCAGAGATCCTCCGAAACAAAAAGTCTGGGCAAAGAGTGCCAAAGAGTATCTTACTCTTCCTGGGTCAAGGAGCATGGGAGAGAAATGCAGCCTGTCTGCAGGGGCAGGCAGCTCTATGCCCATGCCTTCAGGGGGGAAGAAACTCACTTCCATTCCATCCATGAAGGTTCTTTTCGCTTTACAACCAGGCTGGGTGCAGATGTATTGTGTGCATTGAATCTTTCATCTCTGAAAATCTTGGTAGGTGGTCTCTCGAAATGGAAGAGGTAACTCAATAGTAGGTTTCCAAAGGAATGTCCATATTCAAATAAAGTGCACTGGTCAAGGTTGGAGGGGAGAGAGGCGGTATTGAGAGGAGGGGTTCTCATCAGACGGCTTGGGTAGAGAAAATGCTAGAGTAGGCAGGAATAGACATTGCTGTAGATTTGGAGACTAGTGGGGAATGGATGTCAAGCAGCCTCTCTTTTCCTAGGTGAGTTGGTGAGTGGATTGCCTCCTGAAAGCATGGGTTCAGGTGCGTCCTTAGCAGGGTGTGACAGTTACAAAATATACACTGAGAGTTGGCCACAGGTAATTAACGCATTTGAAAGCAAATCTGTGTATCTTCTGAACCTACAGCCCGCGAGCCAGACCTTCCTTCAACTTCTATAGCCATGTAATGTTTCTTTCTGGCTATGATCACCTGGGAAGAACTTGGAGAAGGAGGGAGTTTGGAGGTATGCAAGGTCTCCAAAGGGCCGTGGGAGATGGGGCACTTAAGACGTGTTGGGGGCAATGGCTGCTGAGACTAGATGGAGGAGGTGAATGATATCGGTGAGCATAAGCGGCCCCGTGTTGCTCAGTATCTTCATGAACTGAAAACGGGAAGGGAATCTTCATGATTACTTCCTCCTGTCACAGTAGAATCAGCCCCAGGCCAGCATAGGCAGCCACACAGCCAACACTTTCTAATAAATGGAGCAAATGGAGACTTGGTATTTGTTTTTTGTTGTTACTGTTGTTAATCTTGGCATCCCCTTCAATCATCCTGAGCTCTGCATCATTAACAGCATTGCCTCTGCTTTTGAAATGCAGCCATGCAGCTCCCTCTTAGGCAAAAGAATATGCGGTGACTGCCTCTTGAAAATGGGGTTCAGGAACAGGGATGGTAAATAAAATATATGTCTTTAGTAGCACAATAATTTTCCTGTGCTATTAAGCCCCGCCCCCTATCCTCCAGCTAGCACCTACCTGTATAGCTGAAATCCTGGAGTCAGTGATGAAGGCATCATTCCCAGGTTGATGATGATGACCGATATCCCTAACGTTTCTAACAGCCATACTGAATACAGTTGTCAGGGCAGAAGAAGTCTGAGAAGGCGGTATATAATTAACCTACTTGGATTTGTGCCCAAGGAACCCAAGGTTAATGGCCCTGGGAACAGGAGCATTAATGCCCACTAATGGTCAGGCCCCCTTTCATGTCTCACTCATTAGAGCTACCTTTTATCTTCTGTAAGATCGTGGCCTTTGGTCCTGGGTCTGAGGGTAATGGGGAATTGCCACACCCCCCAGACAATGTGTTATGCATTCTGACAGCTTCTGTCTGGAGCTTGATCCTCCCCATCATAATATTCAGGTAGAGCATCGAGCAGATCTCAACACATTCCAGCCATCTGCTGAGCATCGCTGCTGATAGCTAAGATGAGCGTGATGCATATTCATGGGCAAAATCATTTCAGGTTTTCTTCCAGCAGACTGACAAAAACGTGGCACCCTCTTGCTTTTCACCTGTTTGAGCTCCTCTGTCGCTACACTCCCTGGGAGAGCGAGAAGAGGCTTTAGCCTGCAACACATCCTCACTCATACTTGATGCAGCAATAGAATCCTTAGCAGGTGAATTTTGTCTGGCCTCTGCCCTCCCCTGATTGACTAAAAGGATGCTATTTTTGTCTATCCTTTTCTGTTTCCCTTTATTCCCTTTACCCTCTTCAAGAAAACCCTACCTTTGCCATATGCTAATCTTGTGGGATCAGCTTTTGCAATGCAAACTAGGGACAGTGGCTAGAGGAAGGCAGAGTTGTGGGGCGGGGGATAAGGTAGAGAGGTAGCAAAAGAGAGAGGAGCCAGCAGTGTGTGGTGGTGTAGGCCCATAATTCTAACACTGGGGAGGTAGAGGGAGCAGGATCCAGAGTTCGAGGCCATCTTGAGCTACTTAGAGAGACCCACCACCACCATCTCCAAAAGAAAAAAGTCAGGGAGGGAGATGAAGAAAGATGAGCCAAATTCAGTCTGGGCACGAGTTGGGGTGGAGAGTTAAGTATGGGGTTGGCAGGCCTAAGGGTTTAGGCAGCCTTCTTGTGTGGGAGAGGAAACACATACGGTAAGTAGGGGGAAGTGAATTAAGGCCTTCATATGAGTAAAGAATTTAATGACGCTACATCTCCTCACGCCTCTAAGGGGATGGGGGCAGGGGTTAGAGACTACTAACTTCACAGGACTTCGTGCTTCCTCTCCTGAGATGTGCTTTCAGGAGCGTCCCTGGCTTGTACAACAGTTGCAATCACATTCTTATTTAATCCTCCCATAGACTGTCAGCCATCGGAATCACAGTCCTCTTATAAGTCCCGTAGCTGTAGAACCACTAACTTGTTCATGGTCACACAGCACAAGCAACTCAGGGCAGAGCAGACAGTTGAGGTTATTTTCTTTGTTTTATCAAAGGAAAGAGAAAAAAAGGGGGGGGGAGCCGAAACTAAGTTTGTAGTAGGAGTGGGAATTTGAGGGACGATAAGGGACTCTTCAGGCTCCCCTAAACTCATTCCCCATTGTGCTTTGTGGCAAGGATGGGGCTTCCTCTTCTTGCTGCCCTTCATACAGCAGAATGGCTTTGGTGACTGCTAGGTTCCTTCATTTCTCTGGCCTTCTCTGTTGACCCAAGAAAAGGGCAGTGGGTAGGGTGGGATGGGGAAGGAGAATCCATCTTTTCCCTTTGGCAATTAAGGAACAGCCAGGGGTAGAATGGGAGCTCTCTCAGTGCAGCCAGCTTTGGCATTTCCTACAAGAGCCTGAATGATAATTCATGCCATTAAAGCATCTAAAATCAGATGCAGTGCCAATCATTCCTCTGTGTGAGCATCCCACTGGCTGAACAGAAGCATTTCAATAGCCCTGATGTCCTAATTTTCCTAGTCAGAGACAACAAAACCCCAGGTAATGAGCGGAGGAGGGACTGAGTCCCAGGGGCACACTCACTGGGGGAGTCTCTTGGGCTTAAATACATCTAAAGCAGGCCCAAAAGAAAGCAGTGATTACAGGCTAATTTTCTGCCTGCATTATGTTAAGTGTCCCAGCGTCTATACAAATGACAATCGCTTTGTGCCAGAAATCTATTTACTGAATTGCTCTTATTGGTAAATTTTATATTGGCAGAAGAAGGAGTCTTGAGGATGGTTTCTCAATTTAAAGGTGAGGGTATCAGGGTACCAGTCAAAGGGGTAAAACTGGCAGATAGTCACAAGCCTATTCTCCTTTTTAAGTGTAAATACTTAAGAAGAAGGAAAATTATCATGCCCTTTACCTGGTGAGCATCTGGAGGGTCCGAGCTTTTGACAGGAGAAGAAAACAGCTCTGCCTGGAGCACAGTTGATTTTCAGGCAAGGAAGCAGATGGGGGTGAGGAAAGAAGCAGGGGTACAAAAGTGGTGGTGGTGGTGGACTGGGCCATCCCAAGGCATCGCAAGTGGCCATTCCAACAGTGGCCATTCAAGTGTAGAAGGGACACTTGAAACTTTTTTCTCAGGAGCATTGATAGCCACTTCAGTGCCTCCATTGCTTGTCTTCCAGTCTGAGCCTCAGGTCCTAAAGGCCTTTGTGGGATATGGGTGCATTCACTTGCATCCATTGTATAAGCATTTATTAAACACTATCTATGTTCCAGACGGTAGGCCACACCCTCGGAAATAAAAAGTACATTTATGAAAATGTATGTGATAACTGAAAAGAAATGAAAGAGATGTAGATCTGGGGGGAAAATACCTTCCCCCGGCCCTTCTTTCATTAAACATCTAATTTAAGATATCACAAGTAAAATGAGGCAGTGGATACTGGAAAGGATTAAATAATATAATCTAAATCAATGGGCAGAGAGCCCTTACCAAGTCCTTACTCAACACCTACATATTACATATGTACATGTACATCCTTCTAATTTTCCAATGGGGCTGAGCTTCTATCTATCTATCTATCTATCTATCTATCTATCTATCTATCTATCTATCTATCATCTATCTATCATCTCTCCTGTCCCAGGGATGAATCTGCAACTATCAGGGTATCTATCCCCATAGGCCAACAGAAAAAAAGCTTCTTACTTGACTCCACTAAGAAGTAAATCTGGTGCTGGAGAAAGAGTCCAGAGGTTAAAAGCATATGGAAGCAAATGTTGCTCTTCCTGAAGACCTGTGGTTGATTCAGAATATATATGGCAACTCATAACCACCTGTAACTCCAGTTCCTGGGGATCTGACTCCCTGTTTTGGCCTCTGACTGTGCCAGGCATCCTTTGTGCACAAACATACCTATGGGCAAGCCACTCACATGCATTAAAATAAAAAAAAAGGTGCAAATCTACAAGGGCTAGAAATACAGCTCAGTGGTAGAGCAGTAGCTTGGATTAAGACCCAAGTTCTACACCTAGCACCATAAAATGAAAAAAAGTAATCAAGCAACAACACATTTCTAAGACTATCATGGTAGAGCACTCCAGTAACCCCAGCACTTGGGAGGATAAGGCTGTGCATGAGTTTGAAGACAGTCTGGAATATGTAGTGAGACCCTGTCCCCACAAAAAAACACACCCCCTAATCTATGACGCTCTTGCTCTAGAAAGCGTAGCATAAAGGGAAGGGTGAAGGGAAGGAGATTTAAAGAAATTCCAAGAGAATGTAAGAAGAAACGGTAAGAGGTCCTCCTGTGTTGGGTACCACGTTAGGTATTTTGAGGAGGATGTTTTTAGATGCATCTGTGGGAATGAATCCTCCACCCCCATCTCATCTCAAAAACTCCAGGCAAATGTTCACAGTGGGGTCAGCGGGACAGAGGAACAATTACAATGTCTTAGTCCTCCAAGCAATGAAAAGTCTTCTGACCACCGCCATGTGTCCCTTTATAGGATGCAGTGCAGTGTGACAGCAACACTGACTCCTAAAACAATGAGGATTCGTGTCACAGCTAAGAATAAGTTGTAAATGAGATGTTAGATTTTTCTTCACTATTCCTCGCAGACATAGTTTGATACCCGAGACAATGGGTTTATTCACTGATCGTCCCGAATATAAACGTGAGACTTCCATGGTCTAAACTTGTCTTCGTTTGTCATACGTCAAGGCTAACGTGGATATTTTCTTAAAGTGTACGATCCCCTTCTCTCTGAGCACACAGGATTGTGGATGACTGTAGGGGGTGACTTTGAAGGGAAAATTCTCTCTCTCTCTCTCTCTCTCTCTCTCTCTCTTTCTCTCTCTCTCTCTTTTTCTCAGATCCTCAGCATGGGTTATAACCAAGACTTTGTCTAGGACAAGCTATGTGACCTGAGGCAAATTACTTTATTTTTCTGAACATGTTATATCCTCAGTAAAATGGGGAGTGTAACATCTGACAGTGTGGTTGTAAAGCTTAATTTCGGTAAAACAATTTAACTACCAGGAAGATAAGCCCCCATTTAACTGGAGGCCGAGTTAATATTAGTTTCCTGACACAGAATGCAAAATGAAGGACGCTTGGCAAAGACTTAGTGCTGTTGATGGTGATGATCAGAGCGATAATGATAATGAGAGTATCAGTGTGAGCATGCCGGGTGGAAGATGGACTTGGAATTCAGGCTCTGTGTGGAGGGCAGGAGTGCAAATGGGGGTGGGCAGAGCTTTGCTCATCCATACTCCTATAGGCTCAAGTCCTAGCTCCAGGCAGAGCCAATCAGGGCAGGCAGGCCACAGGGTTGTCCAAAGAAATAGACTTGCTGAGCTGTCTCTTCTCGCTCCTCGGTATTTCACAAGGCCAAGAACTAAGTCACAATGGTGACAGAGCTCTCAGATGTGCCAGCCTTGGTCCCTGAGTCACTGTCATGAGAGATGGATTTCCCAGATGGGGTTTCACTGGTCAAAGACTGATCCCTCCATCCTGAGTCACTGGAATTTAGAGGTAGCTTCCTAGTGTACTGGGTTCTCTCCAGGTCAAACAGGATGGCCTGATCGCCCAGGATGGATTCCCACTGACTTCTTTTTTCTCTTATTCCTTTCTATCTGTATAGCTTCCCAATATTTCTTTCTTCCCTGTCCTCTCATTTCCATCTCATTTAGACTTGTTCAAAACTGCTGTGTCAAAGATTCCTTTTCCTGCCTCCCTTCTCAGAAAGCAAACAGCAAAATGCTTGCCTTGGATGGGCCATAAATAATGCATATTGCACAGAAGCCGTCAGAGTGGCCCTCTGATTACAAAGAGAAGATCTTTTGATATCATGGTTCCTGTTTGTTTCTTCTTAATGCCACCAGCTCAGCACTGGACGCAGGTGCACACATCCTTGCTCGTCAGTCCAAAACCCCAACAAAGGGCTGATGTTTTCTTGTTGAATCGAACCAGGAGGAGGTCTACTGGCCTTTGCTTTCTGATGCCTGTGCAATTCCTGGGAGAACTGGAAACTATCGTCCTAGTAGCCAAGCTGATTTCAGTTCAAGGCTCATGTTTCTTTACTTTAATGTCTCATTATAGCCTTCATATCTTATTCTGAAAAAGATGAAGGCTCCCAGCTCAGCTTTCTGATGCATTCAATCAATGTGCCTAAAAGGTTCCATATTCAGGACTCAGGTCCTGGTGAATACTGGATGTCCCAAGTATAACCCAGTGAAATATATTATTATTCATTCCAGTTTCGACTGAAGATATTATGATTCAGACGAGTTAATTGATTAGTTCAAGGTTACTGAACTACGAAATTATATACTGAAGATTGAAATCTAGTATCTATGACTTCTTATTCCATAGGCATCTTAACTCTGTGCTGAGTAGGATTCAGAATTTATGGACAAGCATAGAAGACCATACCAGTCAAACTAGCAGTGAAAATAGAATTCTATTTGTTTCAGGTGAAGATATGAAAAAGAGGAGACAATTATAGACATTTTAGGCAAGGAATCCCGAAAAGACGATGGTGTCCTCAATCAAGGAAGTTGCTGCTTCCCGATCAAAGGAAGTATATAACACCTATATTCCTAAACAGGAAGATGGGGAAGAGAGGATGCAATGTACTGGAGTCAAGTTAAGAACTACAGCTGGCAAGATGATATGGCTGTTGGGATCCCTGAAAGTCCTGGCCACTGCCAGCCAGTCCAAAAGCAAAAGGCAGTGGATGTGAATGCTGTCCCTGTGAGGCCTTTGCCAAACTCCAGGTGACAAGATGCAAGGAGGAAAGTGATTCTGCTCTGTAGTCAGATGGGCAGAGAAGGAGAGACAGGGTCTGTGAGGGGTGGGACTAAAGGAGAGCAGCCACGTCGAGAGTGTGCAAGAGTCCACTTCCGCTCCCACATTCCATATCCAGAGATATAAGGTCACCATGATGCTGAAAGACTTTACACCTGAGGGTCTTTTCCAGTATATCTTGTTGCTTAAGAGTCCATCAAAATTCTGGGGCCTTAAAATTCATTATTTCTTACATTTCTATGCTTGCTCACGTGTGTCTTCCCATCTTCATTCTGTTAATGGACAAGCAACTGGGAGTCCATCTGAGTCTAAAACACACAAGACATTTCTACTCGCATGCCCACGGTCCTCACTTCCACTGTACACGACACTGTTCTTTCCAAGGGTGCCATCATTCAGTGGTCTCTCTTGAACTTGCTCCTCATGACCTCTTCCCAGAGAGATAAATGCTACCAGGCTTTATAGGACTAGGTCTATAAGAGGCACAACATCACTACTCCGCATTCTATTTGTTACAGAGAACGGCAGGTTATACAAGTTCAAGAGGAGTCAATGGTGAACTCACATCTTGGTGGAGGAGCAGCAAGCACAGGAAGTGTTCTAGGGGCATCGTTTTGATTTTCCCATCACAATATACCTTTCGAATACTGCAGTCCAACCATCCTTATATGGAAACTGCTTCTTTTCTTCCTAAGAAATTCAAAGCTTTAATTGCATTATAGTATCAAACTGATGTCCAGTATCTCATGTCTTGTATTGGACCAAGACAGGTGTGATGTGACTCCTCTTGGGCTAAAGGACCAGGAGCTGAACATACAAGTTAAGTCTCCACATGCAACTTATAGTCTTGTTCTCATATCAACCCTAGAATGACTTCACTCAAAAAGGAGAATGCAAGGACACCACAGCCCCTGGTTCACAACAGTCCTCACATCCTGGAAGACATCTGCCGCCATTGCAGCGTCCCTGGGGGAGGGGCAAATGAAGTTTTCTAATGAATGTTAAATTGTGCCTGAGCAAACAGTCCTATTATCTTGAGCTCCGGGTTCCAGGTTCTGCCTTCTGGATTCTTTCTCTGACTCCTTCCCCACCCTCAAGGTTCGTCAAAAATGGCTGTGTTGGAGGCTAACTGAATTTCTTAGTCTGCTTTCTTCACGTAGAGACTCGGCGACTCTCACGCATTTATCACCTTGAACTTTTTCATTGCTTTATTGAAAATGCTGACTTTCTCTTTAGAACAATTCTCTGCAAATTATTATGGCTCTCTGCCTTTCTCTTTCTCCTTTAATTGTGCAAATTGACACAGTGATTTTATCATAATTAACAACATATATAAAATAAAATTATCTCTTAAAGTCTATAATCTATGAGAAATTAGCACGTTTTTCCTAAAATACAATTTTATATCTTTGGCAGAGGGGGCTGAATCCTACTAATAATGAAAGGGCCCTTTACCTTATTTAATCTGTTTTATAGTTTTCTATTTAAATGTAGTAGTAATAGAGTAAGTGTTAGGCTTTTATTAATAAATTAAGCTCATTTAAAATATGGTCCACTCTAGATACTTATGTTTTAATGTAAGTATCAGAGTGGAATAAACTCCATAGTTGAAATTTGGGAGCAGGGCTCAAAGTTTAGAGTGATATGTTTTTCTGTGTGAAATTTGGTCCAGTCATCCATTTTCCCCTAACAATCAATCTTCCTAGAGCTCACTTCTTGCCCCAGACCCAGCAGAACACTTGTAATTATGAAGTACCCACCATCGGAGATTACTAGAATACAAGGTCAAGCCAATGGAAAGTCATGTTAGCCAGCAGGGGAGTTCAACGGGTGTTCTAGACCTGAGTACAATCTCAAGCCTCTCCCGGGTAGAGTTTTTAAGCTCAGAAACCACATCCTGGGTTGATGCTCTCCAGTTAACTGGAACAGTTAGCCAGAGCAGAACTACAAAAGCCAAAAAACAAGGTTGGTCCAGCTAGGAACTTTCCCTGAACTGTGGACATTGATGGATTAGGTCTTTGTTTTCGTTTTGGCAGGTGTTGCTGCCTATGTGTTGGGTTTCAAGGCCCGAATGGTACCTCCATCATGGTGTCAGTTTGCTAAGGTTATGGGACCCATTAAGTTCTGGGGACCTGGAGCACAGCTCTCTTTATCTACCTTGGAGGTGGAAAGCTGCTGGAGGTTATTGTTCATATGGTTTCTAGGAGTGCTTTAGCCTGGTTCAGAGGCCCAAGGAATACTGTCTTAGGTCTTCCAGACGTCATAGCCAAGAGTCCTCCAGTCACGGCCTTGATCTAATTTTTTCTCTATAGCTTCAGCTCTGAGACTCTTCTGTCACTTGCAGAAGCTCTCGTGGGTTCCTATATTGTCTCTAAATTATAATAGAAGGTGATTATTTCTCCCTTGTTCCCATCCTCTTTGCAATACCAGAAGATAACACTGCTAAAAGAAGCTTCTTTTCTTGTCTTCTTCAACACTGTACCTGGCTTTAGCCTAGTGTATAAAGTCCCTACCTCCCTACTCTCCAAGTTTCTGCTAACCTCTCCTCTCTGACCCTCCAGCTTTACACAAAATCTCAAAGCCAATAATACATCCATCTTAATTTTTTTTTAATCACAGTAGTCTCACTCTCTAGGTAAATTTAACTGCCTGTCACTGTTTTCATTCCCTAGTGCTTGGAAGAGTTGGGATGTGGCTCGGTGTAGAAGGCTGACCTTGTCACATCTAAGGTCCTCAACAGCTCCCCTTCCAAAACAAGAAACGCAAAAGAAACAAACGAAAACAAACCACAAAGCCCACTGTCCATTGCCTGATAAGAAACCTTTCCAAACCTTAGAGACTTATAACACAACACCTGTTCAGAATTTTGCCATTTGCACAGGGCCAACAGAGATGTCCCAACCCTGGCGCCCTCAGTGATGGTTGGGATCTGTGGTACCTTCACCTGTGGGCTTCTCTGAGGCTGGGTGTCAGAGGATGCCTTGATCCATTAGATTTGGTGACAATTTTTTAGGCAATAATAAGTATCAGGGGAAAAAATGTCCCTTATATGTAATGGCAAAATACAAGAGTTTGGAAGAGGAACTTAGATAATAGTCACCTGGTCATGTTTTTTAGACTGTGTTCAAAGATGTTTCAAATAAATCAAGGTTTTCTTACTCTTAGTCTGATGCAATATTTATCATACTTCATGTGGCATTTGAGTGACCACAAACACTGTAGGGATCCAACTAAGAGTATTTTAGCTGGGAATTCACTGAGTTTGGGTTTATTCAGATGCACCTTCTTGACTTGATGTCACATTCACACACTTTAAACTCTTGCCAGGTGCTCTGATGGAGAGATGACTTCTAGAAAGGGGCAGACTGTACTACAGACACTGGTGTCTCCAGTAAGTCACACAGCAGTGAAAATGTGTCCCTTAGGCCCAGCACTGTGTATACGGAGAGTGGAGGAAAGGAAAGGTTTTGAATATAAAGAGCTAAATGCGTGTCTGAGAGACATTCTTCCAAACATCCTAGCATACAAATAAAGAGTCTCAATGGCTGATTTTCCAGAACAAAATCCTAACAATTTCCATGACATTACCAGTCATGATTTGGGAAGCTGAAAGAAACTATCTGGAGCTATCAATTTTAAAAAAAAATCAATCAGCCGTGCTGGAGGAGATACTGAATCTCTTCTCTGCTCTTGCTGTAGGAAATGCTAATACGAAATTGTCGGCATATGAAGAAAGGATAAGATGTATGTAACTAAGGCCATAGGAAAATGCACTGGGGAGCCCTTCATAGCAAGATGCCACTATGTTGGAAATTCTGTTAGTTGTGGCTATTCTTCTGCCTTAAAAAAATTGATCACTTTGGTCAGGCATGGTAGTGTATGCCTTTAATTGCAGCGCTAGGGAGCCAGAGGCAGGAAGATCTCTGTGAGTTTGAAGTCAGCCTGGTCTACAGAACAAGTCCTAGGGCAGTGAACGCTAGACCGAGAAACTCTGTCTCTAAACAAAACAAAAAAATTATCACTTTGATTTCTGCTTTAACTAAGCAACACATTCGTACGTCCTCTTCCATTTGCAATTGCACATTGTGTGTGATAGTGATGTGTATGTGCGTGTGGTATACGCATGCTGTATGAATATGGCATGTGCTCATGTGGTTATAAACATGATTATGTGGGATACACGTGTGTGCACGCACTTGTGTGCACACTTAAGGAGGCCAGATGTTGACATTAGCTGTCTTCCTCCATAGCTCTCCCACCTTACGTTTCAGGTAAATTCTCACAAGCTTGCTGGTACACCTGGCTTTTCTGTGGGTGCTGGATCTGATCTCAGATCCTCTTGCTGTGTGGCAGTCTCATTATGAACAGTCATCTCCATAGCTCCTAGACATTCTACCCTTAACACAACTCTGAAACTGCCGAAGAATCAAGCCCTGATGTATCCGGAATACTTTTTTTCCCACGTAAGAAACTTTCCTCCCAAAGGCAATATGAGAATCTTAACTAGCAGAATCTTGGAGCTGGTGCTATCTGTACCATGAAGGAATTGTGCTCATTATAAAAGTGACCTGTTCCGGTTGGAGTTTTAGGGAGAAGAAAGGACCAGATGGTGCTGAGATGAAATAAGACAAGATGAAGGATAAGAAAAGTAAAAATTAATAATAGTAATAATAATAAATAATGAAATGCAAGCTTATCCAGTGTTATAAAGGCAGTGATGGGGACATTATCTTTTAAGCTATGAAACATAGCTCTGAGCATGCTGTGGGGAAAAAGGGAAAAGATCAATACTGCTTAGCCTAACTCCAACAATAGCCTAACCTACTTGTTTAATTGTCATAGCAAGCACTATTTTGAATACTTTATAGGCCTTGGTTTATCTGGCCTGTCTACTAACCCCATGGTACCGTTTCCCTGGTCATATCTCTTTAGTAAACAGAGACAATTGGTACCAAAAAAAGGTTCAGGAACTTGCCCTGGGTCACCCAATCTGGCATTAGCAGGTTTCCTTGAGCTAATCTGCAACCCTGAAGCTGCTCATGTCACTTGACACCTTTGTATTCCTTTGCCGCTGCTCAGTTTGTCAAGCAATTTTACATACAGCATCTCACTGCCCATCCTTTCGGCCCCGAGAAATTGGCAGGACAGCTGCTGTGCCTCTCATATGATGCGTGATTAATTGAAATCTAAAATTGCAAAGTGACTTATTCATGATCACCCAGCTAGTAAGTGGCAGTATTAGAATCAAAAGCCAACTCCTGTCTGCTCTTCATTACACCACACTGTGGGTTAATGAATTTCAGGTTTTCTGGTTTCTAAAATGTGTTTATAGACAATGTTAACACTCTTCTTTCCACAGCTTTCTAAAACAGTGCTTATTCTTCTCCGAAAGTGACCACAGGGGAATGCATGGCTCTTGGAGACAAGTGTGCAGGCTGCGCTTGAGCTCCGGAGTTCCTGACTCCAGATTCCCCAACAACAATAATTTTCATAGAAACTAATGCATCCTCAGCTTACTTGTCCAGTCCAGAGCAGAGGCCAGAGGGACAGAAGATGGGTCAACATTTTAGCCCTTGAAAGTGCATGATGGTGAGTTCAAGGAACATTAATCCCACCGGCGTGACAAAAGCCTGGAATGACTGAACATCCAACTAAAGAACAAAGGGGCCAGATGGTGGGGTTCTGAACACCACAGTGTAAATCTTATTTTGGAAGACGCTAGCATTCAGTAAATATAGTTTCTTTCTTAAAACTTTAGAATATCTAATATTTAGTCTTTCACAATTTCCTGCATGTATACAGTGAATCTTGATCATATTCATCCACAAATCTGCCTAGATACTGGCTGAAAAAAAAGGTGCAATCTTTAGACATAGACGTGCGGCATTTGGTCTAGGAGGAAGTAATGCACATAGGGAAATAAGGAAAAAAATCTATGTTTCTAAAATCATAAAATCATACATAAAATATTTAAATGGACCAGGGGAAGAGAGCTCTGTTTTCTATATATTTCCGGCTTAAAAAATGACCTAGATGGCTCAGGTCTAGCTTCCTTGGCAGCCATATGTAAGCTGAAAAATTAGCTTTCCCCGAAGTTCATTAAGTTAATGTTCCTCAAACTGCTGAGCGGAGCCACAAGGATACAGGAAAGGGGCAGGGGAAGGGTGAACAGGTGATTGATGACACATTCGAGTGTGAAAGACGGCATTGCAGGGTGCGGACTCTCCATATACCATACAGTAGGTTCCAGCTGTTGGCCAGTGGGTATGATACCTCATCCCGGAACTGCATTGTCACGTTCAGGTAGCTAACCTTTAGGGTGACCCGTTTGCACACTGATTATCCTTTCCATTTGTTGGGACTTCCAGAGATAAAACTAGGACACCAGGCTAGGGTTCTGTTGCTTGCATGGGGTGTTTGAGACGATAATTTGATCGGAAGCAATGAAGACAACAACAACAAATAGGGCACCATCAAGCCACTGGAGGACCTATCACTCAAAGGCTGGAGGCATGAGTTTGGAAAGGTTTTTTTTTTTTGATGAATGAATAGATGAATGAATGGATGGATGATGCATTTAAATGGGAAAAGAGTGACATCCTACCAACCACTCTCCTTTCCGTACTTACCAAGCGGACTTGGCTTGGCTCTGCAGCTGCACTGCGGGGCTCTGTCCACTCGGAATGCTCATTTATGGTTTGTGTGTATGGCAGGGTCTGAACAATGAAGACGATGAAGCTGTCACCAGGAGCTGGGTCAAGACAGCTCTGGAAATGGCTTTCTTCCTCCCCTTCTCCCTCCCAAGCCTGTGTGCCTCATTAAAATATGTATGACAACATTTCTTCCCATATTATTGTATTACACCATCCTTAATTGCATAATTCAACATTTTCAAGGGTATTTGGAGGAAATTTGGACGGTTCATTGACTGGTATTTGAAGGACGCTGAGAATTAAATTAAAAAACATGAGGGAAAATTAGTATTAAAAGAGACTGATTGGTGGACTGATGTTGGCCTCGGCTGGGCTCCTGGGCTCTGCTCTTGTAGTCAATCCCTTCCTCAGGTTCTTGGGTCACAGAGCTCCTGTGCCAATCTTGCTTCAGAGATAGCCGGCCCATCTGAAAGCAGCATGGGTTACTTCTCTTAGGTTCCCACTCTGCCTCTCCCCTGCTACTGTTGTTGTTGATTTTGACATGCATTTTGCAGATTGCATGTTTTAGCCTCCTCTGTTGAATGCAGGAGGCATCCAGCTGATTGCAATCACACTGATTGGGAGCCATTACTGTGCTCTGGGGCTTAGCGGTCAGGTGATTCAGAACTCAGGGTTGGGCACTTCCTCTTCCCATAGCGCTTCCTTAACCTGCCTCCCAAATGTCCCCTCTGGATTTGGGAGTGCATTTGCCTCCTTTCCTTGGCTCAAGCATTGGGATCATGCGCTGCAGCCTGGGAGCACAGCCAGAAAAAGCTGGCATGAAAAGGAGATTGGCAAGGGTTGGGGGTGCATGGGGACCAGCGCCCCAGGGCCCAGGGCAACCATTCAAGGCCTGAAGTGCTGTGCTGTTTCAGCTTCAGGAGCAGGCCCTTCTCCAGGCTCCCTGAAGGCCCTAGGTTAGAGTGAGCTGTAAGGCTTTTCCAGCCCCTCCTTGACCATCAACAAAGGGCTTCAGCGATTGCGCACAAAGATGCCTTTGACTCCACTCCCAGGACAGCATTCTAGCAAAACAAAATGCTGGAGGGCAAGAGAGGTGTTTTATCAAAAGAGATGCTAAGAATTGGAGAAAGTATTGCAGAATATCTGATTTTTTTTTCCAATCTTGGTTAAGAAGCAAGCACGAGAGGGATTTGGCTGCTCTCCTTGGGATGCAAAGTAGACTGTGATAGAAGGGAGTGAATGGTGACTCCGTTATCTCTCTGTCCGTCCCATTCAGCCGCCTGAAGGGACCGGGTAAGGCTTGGGCAGGGAATGATCTGGGAGTCTTTCCTGTTCAGAGATTCAAGGTTGCTAGGGAATGGATTAATGGCTCCCTTAGCTGGAAAACAGTGCCTGTGGGCAGCAGGCTAGGCTCTGGAGAAGAGGGACCCCCTGGTGACACCGTGATGCCTTACCTTCTGCAAATTCGGCCTTACCTCTCTGCATTTCATGCCATTTTGTCCAGGAAAAAAATTGAGACACCCTATGATAGCACTGAGAGACCTCACAGCAGACAGTAGAAGGGAGTGAAGCCCTGTCAGGCCAGACTCCCTCAGGAAGGCCAAGGTTAAGGAGCCACCACATCCCCATCTCACATCCCTGTGTAGTCCCATCTCACTCCTTCAAGGCTCCTGAAAGCCTGCCACCCAGTAAGTAAAGAGGAGTAAAACCCTCTTCATGAAGGGACCAGCATCTTCATCAGCTCACTTCAGAGCATTTAGTTTGTTTCAGTTCAATAATGCATTCGATAAAACCATTAATGCCTGACACGAAACCCAAATGGGTATGTGGCTGCAGGGGAGGCATGTGGGTGTGGCTGCAGGGCAGGCATGTGGGTCGCAGCACCTATTGAGACAGAACTCCCCACTCCCACCCTGCAAATGAAAACCAGGTGATAATGACATGATTAGCCCGGATCCTGGGCTAATGACAGCAACCCGAGGACAAACACAGGAGGGTCTCTGAGGCTTCAACCAGCTGCAGTCAGCCAGTCTGAGCACCTCAGAGGGGTAAGGTCTGCTCCTGTATCCGACTTCCTCCTGCTGGCTCCCATGGGCATCAGGATGGGCTTCACAGCCTCGGGGTTCTCTCCAGCAGGAATGAGAGGCTGGAACACTGGGTGGGAAGGTGTTGATTCACACCAAGGCTGTTAAGATCTGGAGAGGGAAGCTCTGCCCCGGGGATGCTCTAGTAAACAGCACTTCCATTGCCAAACCGCCTATGCATTAACACTGTAGATCACTGTTTGCAAGGGGCTCTTGCTAGGAGCCGGGGAGGTACCTGCATGAATGATAGGCTGTGTTCGAAAGTGCTTGTACACAGAGGTAGCTCTGAGCATCGGTTAGGCATGTAGGGCTCTGATGTCAGGCTGACCTATGCCATGGTGAGGTGACTTCTAGCTTCCTCCCTCTGTAAAATGGAGCTGATGACACCAAGCCCCTTGACGAATGGTTGGGAGTATCTGAAATAATATCGAATAATTTGTATGGTTACTTTAGAGCTTCTGCTGTCCTTGATTTTATTAAGATGATTGTAGTTTCTTCCAAGTCCTGAGGATGACTCAGACCACCACCCAGGCCCGTGACCTTTCCCTCCTTTTTCTCCCAAAACTCCAAAGCAAGTTATTGCCCATTACATCTGCTCTTTCTCTGTGGTCTTGTTTCATTAAAAATGCTAATTCCCCCAGCCTGTTTTCCCATCCTCGCCTTTGAATATACATGAGCGCTCATTCCTATTCTGGAGTTGTGGCCTCTAGGCTGAGCTGAGCCTGAAAGGGAACTCTGTTGGAAGGAACTGGGGGTTGGGGGAAGCCAGGGCCTGGGTTGCAAGGTGGGGGCTGGCCACTCACTAGGTTCCTCATTTCATCTCCTTGATGCTCTCTTGCTCTGGTGGAGGCACCTGCTGGTTGGTTGGAGGATTCAAGCTCGTGCCACTGAGACTTCTGTATCGTCTCGCCTTGCCATTGTAAGCTACAGGCAGGAGATACGACCTGGGCACATGAAAGGTGGCAGGAGGCTCACATTACTGCTGGTATTTGGGGGGCCAGCATCATTTGTTCATGAATCCCCACCCCACCCCCAGTCGTTTCTCTGTAGCTTTGGAGTCTGTCCTGGAACTTGCTCTGTAGACCAGGCTGGCCTTGCACATTAGTCCAGGTGAGGTATAGAATGAGAGGCAATATTTATTTCAGTTTCTGTGCAGTGGAGCATTGCGACAGTAAAGCAATGTCTACAGTATCATAGGAAAATAGGGGACAGAGACTTGATAAGTGCACACATTATTCCTAGAGTGCGGAATGTTAGAGATAAATGTTCCTGATGCCCAGAGATGGGGATCCAGGTGCTGTTTGCCACATAACAGCTGGATAGCTGGGCACTCATCTACCCAGAGGGTCAGTTTCCTCATCTTTAGCATGGACTTAGGTACAATCACTTCACACGGTCAAGGAGGTCTTGAGACAGGGAGGGCTTGCTCAACCAGGCACCTGCTCTCCATCTCCAGGCACCTCCATGTCACTTTTACCCGGCACGGCAGCTTCATCCAGAGCAACATCCACACATCATTTCAGCTTTTTCTGAAACCACTGTCCGTGTCACACTACAGAGCGATGTCCTCTTTTCAGGCAAAAGCTGAGCGTATTGTTCTCTGCTTTAGGCTTTAAACTGGCTTTCCTTGTTCTTTGTGACAGAAAATTTAAAATCCTAACTTTCTTCTGTGCCCCTCCAGTTACATCACAACATGCACACACGCACGCACACACGTGCACGCGTGCGCACACACACACACACACACACACACACACACACACACACACACACTGCTGCTAGCAATCCATCAGCCACACAGGCCTTCTCTACTGTTTTAGAATGTAATACTTTTCAGTTTATCATGTTTAAATAATTCCTCTGAGCCCCAAATCCTGCCTGGGCCCCTCCCATTTTCCTGCCCCACACCCACTCTTGTCTACTCACTCATGGCTGTGCATGGGTTTCCATTACAGTATCTTTTATTATTTTGTAAATCACTAGGCCTCTTTGAGAAACTGCATCACAGCAGATGAAGCTCCTGAATGATGTGTGCTCCACCACAAATCAAGGGGCAGAAATGACGGGTGTGGCTGGCCATGACAGGTGCGGTGGATTTCACTGGAAAGGCTGCAAGGCTAAGGGTGACTCCTCTGTATGCCAGCCCTGCCCATTGTGCAGAGGTGTCATCTTGAGCCTCAGGCACAGGCCCAATGAGCTTTTCCATCCCAGCACAGCGATAGTGATCACGGGCACCAAAGTCCCCTTATTCCTAACAGAGTTCAGTTCACTCCTGCAGCTCAGTTCTCCTCTTACTGTTGTGTAGCTCAGAGGGAGCACAAGCTCCCAGAAACTTCAACGACTCAGGTTCCCACTCAGAGTGCTTCACACATTTTCTTTCTTTGCACAGATCGGGTATTTGGGGAGTACCTGGAATCATTAGGATCTAATATTTATTGAGCAAATGTAGCCTATGAAGTCCTGGTCCTCGTGTTTCGTTTTCATTATTTCTGAGTCTCACAACGGCACGACGAGGCGGGAATTATCATCATTGTTATGATCACCCTCATGTTAGAGATGAAGTTGTGGAGGCTCAGAAACGTAAGAAACCACTTGCCTAAGACCATGTGCAGATCCACATGGAATTCAAGCTGTCTGACTTTCCTGGCCTGCTTTGAATAACTGTGACCCACTCTGGGACCCCAGTAGGCAGCAGGAAGTGCTGTGAGATGCTAAAGGCCGGAAGTGGATTCAGGTGACTGAAGGCAGAGGCGGCAACTGTTGGTGGACTGATCCATGAAGGCCTTTCTGGGGAAATAACTTCTAGACAGATGGAAGGGAGACGGTTGAATAAGTAGCTCCATGAAGAAGGTCCCAGGCTGTAGAAAGGATGGATCACACATTTGGAGAAAGCTCTCCAACTAGGGCATGGGAGGAGGAGAAACATTCGGGACTTGGTTTTGTATTTTCCTTCCTTCAGAAGAGTGAGAAGCCAACACATGTCATTTACACTGCCCTGTTCATCAGCGTGGTTTGCTACAGCAGCCCAAGGAGATGAGGACGGGAGGAAACAAGGAAGGAAGGAAGCCCTACACTCCTAGGACAGTGGAAGCCAGTAAACATCACAGAGGGAAGGAAGAACCTGCAGGTAGCATGCTCCCTGAAAGGAAGAACGAGAGAGTGACGATAGTCAGCAGCCAGATGGACCACAAACCGCTGCAAGTATCTTGCCCGAGACCCAACTGTCCTTCACCTGCTCCCCAGCTCTGTTCTCTTCCGCATCACTTGTCACCTGCTCTGATACCTTCCAGTGTTTTCTGGTGGCGTTGTCTGTCTTCCCACTAGAACACAGCTTCACAGAGCAAGGGTCTTGGACTTTCTCATGAATTTTGATATGCATCAGGGCCTGGCACAGTAGAGGTGCTTAATAAAATGCTGGCCAACTATAGGGATTCTAGAGGACTTCAGATTGACACCAAGCCTCAGCAGGGTCAAAGTTTCCTACCCCCGTTGAGAAATATCCACCCTGCTCTGGCTCCCCTTGTCTACTTCTGTCACCAGCATACGGATTCTGTGGGCTCAGGTGCCAAGGGGCAAACATGAATGCCTTTTTTTCCCAGCAAGATGCCCTTCATTTGGGTGATTCTTGACTGTCTCCATCTGCCATAAGCCAGCAGGACCTGAGGCATACCACCTTAGTCCTCCTAAACCCCTCAGGTTTGGCAGCAATGACTTTTCCAGATGACTTCCTTAGTAGAAACCCGAAGGAGACACTGAAAACGACAGAATCCCGCTATACCACCCACCTCACGTGGCACCAGGTTCTCGGACTCACAAATGGTCTTGCCAGATCGTGTGTGCTGTTCTTGGTCTGTCTCTGAGCCTTGCTTCTGTGACCCAGATTGATGGCTTCTCCCAGCTCTCCCTCCCTGCTCACTCCTGACCATCTGGGTGTCGGCACACCCCCACACGCCTGCCAGCCGTCACACTCGCTGGATCTCTGTCTATTTATTGATCTGTAAATTTCCTGCCTCTGTGCACCCATCCACCACCCACCCTCTTCTGCTCCTCCTGTCACAATGTGCCCTCCAGCATCCCTTCTCCTGAATAGTGTGGACTTCTCTCCTCTTTTGGAAGCATTTCCAGTACCAGTCCACCTTGGACTATAATATCATCTCTCTGGGTAGGAGGCAAAGGGGGTAGACTCGAAGGCAGGGCGCAGCTGTGACCTCAGTGCTGTGGAAGGAACATCACTTCAGCTCCTTACTCTGGGCTCCTATTTGACCGTAGGGAAGTCACTGATTTCTTGGAGTCTTCTGCTCTTTGGCAGATGAGAAACTGGAATCATTTTACCTGTGCTACAGATGTGGCCTGAGGGTCAGCTGGCAAGAAGTTCTGCACACCTGGCTTGGTTCCCCGCATGGATTGGTCATGAGAGATGCCCTTGAGTCTGTGGAACATAAGCTCCAGCCCAACACGTGAGGCTAACCGCTACTGTTTACTGAATCACCACTCTCACCAGGCTAAGAACTATGTACGCTTCATTGTCTTTCATTTTTACATGACTTAATGACCCTGATCAGCACAATGTGGTCCCCAGACATCAGCATCGGTGTCACGCGGAGCTTGTTAAAGACGCTGACTCTCGGTCTCCATTTTCACCTCCTTGGCATCAGAAGTGGTGTTTAGCAAGATCCCCAAGACACTACAAGCGGCATACTGCTGTTGCTGACCCTCATTTACAGATTAAGAAACTGGTATTTAAACCCATTAAATAATTTTAATGCGTTTTAGACCACAAGTCTATCATGACGATGCCTGAGCTCTAAGCTTGGAACTCTTTCTCTCCTCCCTGGACAGAGATGAATGCTGTTGGGCGCATTCAGAAACCATCACCTCAGAGGTGCTCATAGTTCAGAAAGTCAAAAGCAATCTGAGAGTGCACTGGTAAAAATACTAGACCAGGAAGGGGGAGGTTTCGTTTTAATTACTATATGTTCTTGTGCAAGTTACTTCGCCTCTCTGAGCCTGTTTCTTTTTTCTTAAAGCGAATGATTTGGCTGGGTTTCTCTCTTAGCTGACTAGAAACAGCTGTGATGGACACCATGCCCAAAGCAGCTCGGAGAGGAAAACAGTTTATCTGGCTTCCACGTCCCAATCACAGTACATCATTGACGGAGGTCATGAGGAAACTTGAGTCAAGAACCTGGAGGCAGAAACTGAAGCAGAAGCCATGGAGGAACACTGTGCTCTAGCTTTGCTCCACAGCTACCTCAGCTCCCTTTCTTACACAATCCAGAACCTTCTGTCCAGAGGTGGCAGCATCCATAGTGGGCCAAACTTTCCCACGCCAATCATTAAGAAAATTGTCCCCATAGACTTGCCCACTGTCAAAACTGATGGAAGCATTTTCCAGTTGAGGTTCCCTCTTCACATATGACCCTAGTTTGTGTCGAGTTGAAACCAAACAGCAACCAAAACAGCATTATGAGAACCTTTGCTTTCAGCTGGCTCTGTTTTGACAACCACATGCATGCTGTGTTTGTAGTCTGATGTCAGTTAGAACTTGGATAATGGTGTTAGAATGAGAGAAGGGGAAGAAGGACCATAAGAAATTGTAAAGCAGTCTTGGATTAAACCTGATTTTTCCAAAAAATGATTCAATCTCTGAGAGAGGTAAATCAACCAAGTCTATCAATGATTCCTGGTGATTACTCTGGAGCTGTCTGTGGCACTAGAGACCTTCCTATACATCATTCCCAGGCCTCTCTCAAGGGGTTTATGGACCAAGGACATCTGGTACCTGCAGCTTTATGTCTGCTGGTGAGATCTGCCAAACTGGGGAGAGGCCTCTAACACTCCAAATGCTGGTTCCCACATAGCTTTAATTCCTTCTGAAGGGTCGGGGTTATTTCTCCATTGGGAGTGCTAATGGGATTCTAATACCCTGGCAAATGGGATTTTTTACAACTGCCATTCTGCAGTTACTCAGACGGCGTGTCGCTGGGACAGCCCTATAAATCCTACCAACTCGTTCCGAGGAGGAGCAGAAGGAGGAGGAGGATGAGGAAGAGGAGAAGGAGAAGGAAGTGGAGGAGGAGGCTATAGGGAGAGACTCACTCTATCAGCCACTAGTGGATTGCCAAGGGGGTTGCTGGGATCTAGTTCTCAGAATGACTTAACTGACTGCCAAACTATTCCATGGAAGTGTGGAAGAGTCCATGGACCTTGAAATAAAAGAAACAAGGTGGATTGTGGTGAAAATGAGATGGAGGGGATGTAGAGAATATATTCTGCTCTTTCCCTTTGCAGTTCAATATTCTGGAGCTTGTTTCTGAAGGCTTTTGTACAAGGACCTTTTGGCCAGAAACAGTACCTCCATTCTTCTAAACCCAGGGGAACAGAACCCAGAGGACTCAAGACTTGGCTAAGAAGAAGACACATGCTATAGAGCCTGTCTTGATATTGGGTTAAAAATAGATACCTCAGAATGGAATAGCTGGTTAAGTTGATAGATTGGGGGTGTACTTAATGTTCAGATCCATTATTCCTAAACTTGAGCTCCTTGTGGAATTAGGTATCTTGTGTCAGTGCACTGTACACAGACAACCTTTGATTTGATCACCAGGATTACTGGAAAAGAGCATCATAGCAGGTGTGGTGAAAATAATATTGGGAGCCAGTAGCGTTGTTGGCTGCAGGACACATAACTTTCAAGTTGAAGAATTGTGACTCAAAATCAACTCTGTGACTTTGAATCCCGTCTGTTCATTCCCCATGGCCTATGTGTTTCTTCAAGGAGGATGCCAGGGGGCGCATTTCCTCCTCAAGGTCACGCTGTCTCAGAAGGAAAGCTTTACTAAAGGGTGATCTTAACATGAGGCACAGACTTGCTTATGATTGTCCAGGGTCCATAGTACAGATGTTCCACCTATGGCTTACTCTAAATACTCCCCTTGCCTCTCCCCATTCTGTCCTTGAATGTCTGTACATTCTCTGGTTTCCTTCCCTGACTTTGGTGGCCCTTCGCCTCCTCTCGCAGGCACAGAACTTAAATAGATGGTCATCAAGTATATCACACCCTAGGGCAAGCAGGCTTTTCTTCTTACCAAAATACACAAGAATTGTCAACAGGGCAAGTTCTCATATGCACTTGCAAGTAAACAGTGTTCACATAACTAGACCCAGCAGTCAAAAGGAAGATCTGGACCTAGTTTTCAAGAAGTTGAAAACTTCCCAGGGAGGCAGGCTATATTCACAAGCTTAAGTAATTTCAGCATTTTCTGGTTCTTTAGCAAGAGTGTCTTGCCCTGCCTTTCCAACAGTGGGGTGAAGAGGGTCAGCTTGTCAATATCTCGCTTCCCTTTTCGCTTTTGTTTTGTCTTGAAGTACTGGAGATCAAATTCAGGGTCTTTTATGTACCAGGGAAGCATTTTAATTTCTTCTCTAGAGATAAGGAAATAGAGGCTCAGAGGTGTTAAAAAGGAGACTGAACCAAATTCCTGACTCTAGAGAGGGGCCGGCCTGGGGTATCATTTCTGCCTTATGCTTCAAGTAGCATGAAGCGTGTGGGAGCAGATGATGCTAATCTGCAGGACATAAATCCAAAATATAACACAGGACATCACAACAGGACAGCCACCATACAATGAAGAGTAAGGGTTTCCTTAGGTGCAGACATGGCAGATCACCACAACACCAAAGCCCGCAAGTGACAAGAACTATGTCGTATGTTCCTACTCTAGGAACCAATGCATACTTTCAGCTGTAGGATGGAACGGGGCCTCATCCTCTGCCAGTCTCCGCCGGCTAATCCCAAACCTCTAATCCCAAACCTCACACTTGCTTCATGCTCTCGTCTCCATGGCAACTGGGCTGCTGCCAGCTTCCTGCTGTGCATGCTGCCTTACTGTCCTGTCCTTTCTGCTGCAGGACAAAGTGAAACCTGCCCTTGGTCCAGCAAAACAGCCCTGCCTGTGTTGTTCCCTGGGTGTGTGGATGGCGAAAATGCAGCCATTTACCAATACTGCCTTCCTGTTCCAAGCCATCCTAGAACGGCCTGGGAATCAGGTGGAGCCTGCTTGAAATCCAATTCCAGCTCACAGTGATTTGCAACACAGCAGTGCTTACTAACTTCCAAGCATCTAGTTGCTTTAGCCTTTCTTCTCCAATCTATACAATTTACTCTGTCGCTGTTATTTTCATTTGGTGGTTAGTGCCTTGTTTTATTGTTCTGAGACCTTTATAGAAGTGCTTGGGTCAAAGCGTGAAGAATAAGTTTCCAAGGAACTCTTGACTCTAAGCAGGCATTACCTTCTCCCAGGCTCATGAAACAATACAAGGCAAATGTTAGGGAAGAAGAATGCTTCAAATTAGGGTCTTGTGGACATGGCCTGACCATTGTACTTGTGAGCTCACTGTGGCTGTGGCTACCTGCCTAAGACCTGCACAAGACTGGGACCAGCAGCATTTCATGATGTATGAGGGAGGGACCTGTGAGTCCCATCCCTCACTGGGGTTGTGAAAGGTAAGTGGGCATTATGGAAGCAAGGGTCATTTTCTTCAGCAGTGTAAGCACTGATATGTTCCCCATGTTTCAGCAATTACCCCCTCTTGTGCTTATGCAATAGTAATAATGATGATGACGATGATGAAAATAATAATAATAATCAAGGAAAAAATACATCAAAGCAGGACAGGGACTTTTGGGGTGGAAGACAGTTCCAATGGGAGAGGCAGGGGATATAGTAGAGAGTAATGGGGTATCAAGTGACCAAAATTAAGTAATTCAATATATAGACATATCTGTGTAAGTGTGTATGTAATTGTCAAAGAAATTATTTAATCAGTTAACTAATCTATTAAAGTTCCAAGAGTCCCTACAACTTTAGGAATTAATAATCAACTGGCCGGTGCCCTCCTTTCATGCTCACCCACATGTCTGGCCTTGCAGTGAAGTTTGTAACACAGTTGGAATTCACTGGGACCTCCAGGATGGTTGGTACAGAAGGTGGCAGATGGAGGATCTATAGTCTACTAAGCTATGAGAACTCTCTTGAGGAGTCCGTGCCTTCTGATGGGATGTGTGATTCCCCTCTGTATTCTGTGAATACAATTGTTTAATAAAGAAACTGTCTTAGGCCTGTGTAGGGCAGAATAGAGGTAGGCGGGGAAAACTAAACTGAATGCTGGGAGAAGGAAGGCGAAGTGAGGAGAAGCCATGTAGCCCCACTGGAGACAGATGCCAGAACTTTACCAAGTAAGCCACAGCCTCGTGGCGATACACAGATTAATAGAGATGGGTTAATTTAAGGTATTAGTTAGCCAGAAATATGCTTAAACTATTGGCCAAACAATATTGCAAATAATATGGTTTCTGTGTGATTAATCGGGGCTGAGCAGCCAGGAACAAACAAGTGGTCTCACACTACACTGATGGTCTGAAAGGACCTATGAGCCATTGGCACAGAAGAGAAGGGTCATGATTGACATACCCATCGATATCTGTTCCCAGTGTACTAATGCAGTATTGGAAGTAATCTAATGTGCCAGGCACACCAGCTCTCCAAGGTGAAAATGGATCCGTTGGAGTCTAAGACCTCCCCGGAGCTGTTAGTAGGATCAGGAAAAGGGTGCCCAGGAAAATAAGTTATGAAATATGTCATTCTGAGTTTTAAATCATGGGATCTTGCACAGTATCTTCAGGGCCTTGGGTTACATTCCTCTGAGATGTACTATACTCAGCCATGTGCCAGAGCCGGGAAGCAGGTGTTTAGAGAACACAGGTACTCAGACCAGAAGCTGAGGTGGAGCCAAGCCATCACAGAGGGCCTGAGCCAGGCACTGAGCCCAGCAGGTAAGGCCAGAATGACAGCCGGTGGAGACAGCACAGCAATGTGGTGCCCTAATTGAATCACAGTGAGATGAGTCTCTCTGGTTGCCAGTGACCCTCCGTCCTGGCCTGTTGTGAGTCAGAGTTCCGTGAATAATTGTCCGTTACCCTGTAAGCTCCAGCACATCTCCACTTTCCTCCCTGTTTCAGGATTATCTGGATACAGTCGTGTGCATGCTCCAAGACTTCATGTGAAGCCCAAGGCCTCTGGTGGACTTAACTTCAAAACAGATCTCAATAAAAAAAACTCTAGGGTTATGCATATTGCATGGCTGAGTCCAGTCTCTGTTTAGGATTGATTCTTCTACATTGCCAATTGCAGGAAGCCAGAGAGATGGGATTATTGTCTTAGGCAATCACACTCCGGCACCTGGCAGCTGTGTCCTGTATCTCCTCCCTCTACTGGTTAAAAAATCGGCAGTGTTGAGTTCCATTTGGTCCCTTGGATCTTGCATCACAGTGAAAGCGCTTGCTATGCCCATTATAATTGGCAGCAATTTACAAGGCCGATCCATGTGTCAAAGTGTGAGTGCCTAAGACCCCATCCTCACCTGGGGCTGTAGGCATAGGGCCAAGTACCTTGGCATCGCCCAGGACCTCCCGTCATAGTGACAGGAGAGTCACCTGCAGTCTCGACAGATCAACCACTGGTGCCAAAAGGAAAATAATAAGCTGTTCAGGGTATGGGAGGGTGACCATTCACTTGAGTATCTCATTGACAATTGAATATCAACTCAATTCACAAACTCCACATTGCCCATCCCACTTGCTAATCCTAGGCTTGATAACCAAATCTCTCGTTGGGAGTTGCTGCATGGGCCATGAGCCAAAGGAACACTCGTGGATCGTAACATTCAACTTCTAGTTTGGCTGGAGTGCCAGCTCATTCACACATGAGCACACTGATGCACGCACTGCCACTGATTACAAAAATAATTTGTTTTGTGTTTGTTCATTTTTCTGTGTTTGCTCACTTTCGGAGTATATTTAAAGTCTCTGTCTGAGTCTTTGTTGCCAGCTCCTACTACAGAAGCTTAGTAAGTCTTGTCTGCTACACCTACTCTTCTCTAGATTACATTAGCTCCAGCAAACCTAAACAACAACTCTCCTAAAAGCAGAGCTCGGAGGAGACAACATAGTCATCTCACCTGGATGGAAAACACATTGGCCAGTTCTTATGGCCACGCACGCACATCCTTCTTCGAGATCCTGCATGGCTAGACTCTGGGTCTCAGAATATTAATGTGAATTTCCAAGAGTTTGCTCATACTCCTGTTGCCCTCCAGCTGAATTAGCTAGATGTGTCTGGCTGCCTCCTGCAGCAGGCTCAGGCCAGGCTCTAGGTTTCCATGCTTGTGACAATAGACAAGATTAGAAATAATAGTGTATGACATCCAAGCACTCTTCTAGTGTGTACTCAGAGAGCCACAGCCCCCATAGTTTTATTGCCTCCTCTCTCCTCTCTTCCTTAGCCAGTGCCCAAACCAGGCTCCACAGTGAGCAGAGGGAGAGCCCTGGACACTTGTCCGAGGAGCACCTGTAGGAACAGCATTGGAACATCCACTGTCTTCTTGTGTTGGCCTAGGGCTGCCCTCAGCAATACTTTCTCTTCCATTGTCTTAACCTATTGCTCAATGGAGCAAGCCATGGCTGAGCCTGTACTTCGCACTCCTGAGACTGGAACCTTGTTCAAAGCTCATCTAAGCACTGGCACCCACACTTGCTCTTCTCAGCCTGATCTCTACGCATGCTTTCAACTCCTTGTCCTCTCTGATGGCTGTGCCATTTCTGTCTTGATGGAGCACTCTCTGTTTTCTCGGGAGAGGTGTCCTGTTTCCTCCTTCTCTGAACATCCAAATCTGAGCTCTTTCAAATACTTCAGTTGGGTTCCTTGCACTGCGGAGAGTATACTCACAAGCATGGTGAGTGAGGTCAAGGCTTTACACCTGCAAACCGTTTGTCCTTGACAAATCAACTTAAGTCATCATGGTATCACCGGAGCGACTTCATTTGCCCACACGCTGGAGGAGACATTGTGGGGAAGGCTTCTGCATGGAGGAGGACTGGTGCGCTCTGCTTCAAGCCTCTGGTGTTTCCAAGGGAGACATAGAAAATACTCATAGAACCCAGAGATAGCCATGCCAGTCCAAACAGTGATACTGAAAAAAGACCACAAAGGACCTTGGATCGAAGTCAAGGTCATCTCCTCCTGAGCCTCTGACTTGAGGGAAAGGAGCAAAAGATTTCAAGAATGTGGGAGGTGGGATTAAGGAATGAAAGCTGCTGGCCCCCAAAGTCCTCTTCCACCTTCAGATGTTATGAAGATAGAACGACAGCACCAATATGAAAGAACTTTGAACATTTTTAGGCTCAAAGGCGCTTTAAGGATCTGAGGTATTATGGCTATCTTTTAACAGTGTGATAATATTGATTGTGTGGGGGCAGGGCAGGGTGTCTTCAGCAGCTCCACGGAGTCCTTGGGAGCTGAGTGTATTTAGAAGTAGTGCTGCACGTGGGTGCCTAGCAGGCTGAGCTACAGAAAGAGATTTATAAAGGTGGTAGAAGGCCCAAGGTTAAGTTTTATCTTAATTATGTGTTACGACGTGGCTTTCCAGCCGCCACCCTGGGGGATAGAAGAAAATGTGCGTTTCCCTGCAGACCACCATCCTCTTGACTGGAACAATTATGGTGCGCATTTCCCCCCGGCTCTTGCCTCTGGAATTTATGCTCCCCAAACCTGGCTTCTGGTTTCAGCGGAAGAATTTGTTAAGAATGATAATAATGATGACGGTCAGTCTGCTGACAGCGCCACTAGTGCCCCAGGGGGGAAAACAAGAAAATCGCCCCTAACATAAACACTTGGATTTGATTTTTTCCAGCTTAGGATTCTGCTACAGATGATAAAATGTGGAGAAGAGTTCAGATTCAGAGTCCCGGGGAAAAGGACAAGCATCTCTGCTCTGACAGAAAGTGCATTGTCTGTGGCAGGTCCCTGACTTTTCCAAGGTGTGGCTTCCTCTTCAGAAAGCAAGAAAATACAAGTGGGAACAACGGGGTTGGGCCTTATGCAGATACCTAGCAAGCAATATTAGCTGCTCCTAATATTGGCAGCCCTTAAAAAGCCTAGGTGTCATCAATTGATGGTTTCAAAATGCAGACGTAATAGCCCAGCCCAGGATGAATTAGTCATAATCTCTAGGGAGGTGAGACTCCATCCATTTCTATTACAGAGCCGCTTCTGATTCAGAGTTTGTGTCACACAGTAGAATCAATGGCTTCGCATTTATAAGGATTCGTTTAGGATTCATTCCACGCTGAGCATCATTACAGCACCAGCACACAGTAGGCTTGTTCTCTCTGCTTCTACCATGCTTGACCCTGAGATGTCATCAGCAAACACGAAGACCACGAGCAACAGGGCTCTCTGCCCATGGTTCATGGTATTCCCTGCTTCCATTGGAGTGTTTAATTACCTGCTAAGGCAATTTGGCCCTCTGCATCCTCCTGTGCCGTGAGCACAAGCCTTTAAATGTTGGGGATAATTAAAGGCAAAATGACAGGGCCAGATAGAGTCACCTATCCGGGAAACAAGTAACAAACGAGGTAGGAGTTGTACATGGGTTCAAGGTGAGAATTGTAGAAATTGTTTTCTGCTGGTGTCAGGGACATTATTTTAGGATGCGCAGTTCTTGCCTTGGAAGCCAAGTCTGGTTCAAAACCATAATTCACTCATAATGAACTTACAGAGTTATAGCCCCAGAGTCCGTGACTTCCTCCCGATCGTTTGGCCAGTTTGGCTGCATCAGGTGTTTAAGCAGAGGAATGAGAAATGTTTCAGGGAGATTATACACATAAAACTTCCTGTGAACGCCCAGGCTAATCTACAGATTTTTGTTGAATTATCATATGTATCGCTGTGGGAAAGCTGAAACAAAAAGGAAGAGTCCCCTTTCTACCCCATTTCTACTATTTCTGGCTGGAGAAATAGTCACAGAGAAGACTTGCATATGGATTATGTGGAGTTTTTCTTAGAAAATAGAGACAACTTGCTTCAAACGCGCTGCCATCTTTCCAAATAGGTAGATGAAATGTACTGGTCCTACTGATAACTGTGTGTATTTATGTATTTTAAAACAAATGGGCGAGACAGAGAAAGCATCTCCTGATTGAGTGGGTCCCTGTTAATCAATGTTTTATTTCTGGAGTGTGTTTTTAATTTCTCCAAGTGCTTTTACATATATTATCTCTCTTCATTTACTCGACGATCCTATGTATCAGAAAAGCGAGTCCTGTTTCATATCACCCAACAGATGCACAGGTAATTAATTCAGGAGGTGTTCTGACACTGCTAGGGCTAAACCCTCAGTTTTCTGAACCCATGTTCAAGAAGCAACATGACGCCCTTCCTGAAAACGTACCCAGCACTACCTGCATTATAATTTAACTTGACACCCAGGACTCAGAACAGGGGAAGGGGCCTGAAAGAATTCCTTTTATGATTGTCTCTGTCCCTTTCTCTCATACATATTTATTTAATGATAAAGAAGAACCTTTCCCCACCTCATTTCCAGTCTTTTCAAGTGATTCCCAAAGAAGCATATGCAGGAACAATTTAGACTGTATGACAGGATTGGCTGCCAGAGTGGGCGCATCAACTCCTTAAGTTGAGGTGTCGATCTGTCTCAGTAAGGCAGGCTAGTATGGCTTCAGGACACACCACTGGAAGGAGCCACAGGCTTTTGTCGTACACAAGAAAGCAACTTGATGAGACAGTCCACTCCATTTCCCCAACACCCTTGACTCTTTTGTGTGTGGTCAGGAAGCAACTTCTGGTTAACTGTGTCACTGACAAGGTGTGCGCTGCTGAGTGACAGCGCACGGACACTCCACTCCGAAAACACAGGTGAGACCTGAACAAATGTACAGAAACCAAACCCTCGGCCCCTGAGTCACCTGTCACACAGACACGATGGCCACTGTACTGTGGGCCAGACACCAGAACCTGCTCCTCCCTTCCCCTTTTAAGTTTCCCGTGCTCTTCCTTGGTTGCGTACCTGGCTATCATCAGCAAGTATACCTTGATGTCACAGTCACCAGAGCAGTTTCCCGGAGATGAAACAGCGTGCACGCTCACAAGTGAGGGCCGAGATCTGGTTGGGCTCAACTTCATCCTGCTTTCAGCACAGCCTGATGTGCCAAATCCTGCATCTTAGCCATGCCCTTTGCAAGTTTCCCCTACTCAGTTATCCAAGTACTGGTTCCCCACCCCTTCCTTTTATTTCTTGTTTTATTCTTGTTTGTAAATTTATAAAATAAGAGCCAGACTCTTTGGGGTAACTTCTCTGTGATTCTGTCCCGACTCAGGTATTAGCCCTAAGCCTGGTGTATGAAAATTCCTAACCAATGCCTGGATCTGAATTTTCCTACCTGTAGGCTTTTGCTCTAACTAGCCCATTTTCCCGCCAGCCCTATTATTTCTAACTTCCTTCCTTCCTTTCTCATTAGGCACTCCTCCCTCCATCTTCATCCCCTGCTGCTATCCTAGGTTGCACGGCCCATCTGTACTACTCAGAATTCTAGATATTGGCTCAGCCATTCGAATTAACACTAACACAAACATCCTCATTTACATGGAACGCACAGAAGGTGACATTCTGTCTGTAACAATAGGTTATAATTATCATGTCTCTCATTTGTATTCTATTTCACAGCTTCTTGAATTGTTTCCACATGCATTATCCCATTGGATTCCACTCACAGTGCTGGGAGGTAGGCAATTATTCTTCCATTCCTTTACTCACCAAATATTTATGGAGAGCTAGAGGAGCCGAGGTGATGAAGGGGGTATGGTTCCTGCCCTGGTGGTGCTTACACTCCAGATGAAATAGATGGAGCCATGTCTACTCTAGTGCCACTAACTGAGGACCAGGGAAGTTTCCCGTTTCTAATTATCCATGCAGAAGGTGCCCCGTAGGGGCACCAGCACCCTCAGAGGCTTAGGGGACTCTTTTTAATCCCTTTGCTGTTTCTCTGGAGATACAGGGTGCTCTGTTGAGCATGTGGGCTGTGTTTCACAAGTTGGCTTTCAAGCTGAGGAGTCGGAACACAGTTTCCCATAGCAATTATGTTATAAATGGTTACTATGTTACAAGGCCGTCCAACAAAAGCCCAGTTAACCCATTTAACCCAAAACGCAGCTGAGGCATGCTATTAATAGGACACTTTCCTGCACTGCTGCACCAAGGTGGGCACTTCATGGGGTTCATTCAGAATTGGTGGCGAATGAATGAAGTCTCCCTTTGGCTTTGGCTTTCCTGCTTCTCGATGTAGGCATAGGGTCCTGCTGTGTCACAGGCCCTCTTTCCCCTGTGTGCTTATTTCCCTTATCCTTTCTGCTTTCTCTGTTTCCTGTATGAGATGCAAGGAGCAAATATGTGTAATGGTCACGCTCAGCTTATGTGGATCCTGTGTTATTAAGTGAGTAACTGCTGGTCTGGCTTGAGGACAAATGTATGGCTGTTTCCATAGATACCTGATCACAATAACTAATTAGACCTATTTTTTTTCCACAATTTTTTTCAGGGGTATCTCAGATGCAATGTGTTCCAAATATCTTGCATTATAGATATATTTTTCATAAGATTTGTCTTCCTTCGGAAGCATCAGTAAATAACCCATGATGTCTTTAATAGAGACTAAATGGACAGAAATCAGGATTCATGCTTTTGCGCATCTTAAAGCAGTGTTGGATAAATATATCTCATTTGCCCTCCCCACCTTTGGTCAGAGTTTTATATATCCCAGGCTGGTCTAAAACTCAACTTGATATGTGTCTGAGAATGGCTTTGAACTTCTGATTCTTCTGCCCAATCTTCTGATTGCTGGGATTATAAGCATGCGGCACTGTGCCTGGTTTATGCGGTATTATAACTGAGTCCTGGGCTTCCTGCATGCCAGGCACGCACGATTCCAACTGAGCCAACACCCCAGCCCCTCACCTGCTTTTCTAAAGAATGATTAGATGAGCTTCCTCCAGGGTTGATTTGTGAGTTCATAGGTCCAAAGAATGAGTCTTTCTCTTCTCATCCCTTCTTCTTCCCCTGAAGATGTCCCTGGGAACTCAATCCTGGAATCCACAGAAGTGGATGTGTGGGGAAGAGGGAGCATGGAATTAGTGGTATCCAGCCCAACTCTTTATTTGAAGTTTAATCGGTTTTGTCTCGGCATTAATACACAAATGGCGGCGAACAGAGTGGTCAGCTTCTGTCCCATCCTTAGTTGCATCATAGGAACATCAGAGAGCAGCAAAAATTCCTTCCTTCCTTCCTTCCTTCCTTCCTTCCTTCCTTCCTTCCTTCCTTCATTTCTTTCTTTTCTCATTTGTGTGTTTTTTGACACAGAGTTTTTCTCTGTAGCTTGAGCTATCAAGAAACTCATTCTGTAGACCAGGCTGGCCTTGAACTCACAGAGATCCTCCAGCCTCTGCCTCCCCAGTGCTGGGATTAAAGGCGTGCACCAGCACCACTGTAGTAGGAGACCACTTGTTTGTTCCTGGCAGCCCAGACACAAAATAATCACACAGAAACTATATTACTTGCAATACTGTTTTGTCAGTAGCTTAAAGCATATTTCTGGCTAACTCATATCTTAAATTAACCCATTTCTATTATTTTATATTTTACCATGAGTTTCGTGGCTACAGTTAAGGTTCCCACTGGTAGCTTATGTCTTTCTCCTCTGGAGGCTACATGGCCTCTCCTTGGCTCCTTCTCCTACTTTCTCTCTCCACACACAGACAGACAGACAGACAGACAGACAGACAGACAGACAGACAGATAGATAGATAGATAGATATGTGTGTGTGTATGTATGTATGTATATATCTCTTCCAGCCTGGCTGTATTCTGTTAAGCCACTGGTTGAAAGCAGCTTCTTTATTCATTAACCAGTAAAAGCAACACCTGTACAAAAGGACTTCCCACACCATGCCGCCACCCAGCATGCATCAGATTTCTAAATGACCTATAATTACTTTAGCATTGGAAACTGTATTTGCCCTTGTGCTAGATCATCTAACCACAGTGGTACTGTTGATAGCAATAGGATTTACTGAACACCCTGCATGTGGAAGCACTCTTTTCTTCTGAGTATTTTTTTACCAAGATTCTCTCAGTTCTATAATAACACAATTGTGAGATAAACCAAGCTTTAAAAGTTTAGAGAAATTGCCTAAGACCACACAATGATCAATAGGTGCTGAGGTTGTAACTCAATGGTGGATGCTTAGCATGTACAAGGCCCTAGCAGAACACACATACACACACACACACACACACACACACATGCTTGCATGCACACACAAAAATAAGTGGCATAGCTGGGATATGAACACGAAAGTCAACAGACCTACACTACACCGTATAGTAATCAGAATCCTGGAAAACAGCACATGTCTTGTCTCCTCAGCATCCATCCGCCATGCTTCTGTGATCTCTAAAGCAACAATGCAGTTTGATTAATTAAAGTTCTTCAGTCTTGAACTTTCTTAGAGACTCAAACTGCAGGGAGAACTTCTAAAAGTCCTTCCAAACGCAGTTGATCTATGATGGTTAGCTTTGATTCTAGGCTCTGTGTGTTTTGACAGCTGCCAGTCATCACCATGCTTTGGATTCTTACTCTATTTCTGAGAATCTAAAAGCTTTATGTATGCGCTAATTCGCTGAAGGGGAAAAGCACTCTGGAAATGACCAGTCTCCACCCTTCCTTCCAAATCCATACTGACAGCAGCCTGCTCCCATGCAAACGAAGCCTGTCCCTTTAGCGTGTGTGTAAGATCCCCTTGCCCAGAGCATGCTGCCTCTGCTCCTCTGTTTGCCATCTCTGAAGGCCTTTGTGCTGTGCGTCTCTCATTTCCAATATAATAATAGGCCAAATTTCTCTTGGAATTATAAGCGAATTAAAATTTAAATCGATGCGACTCAGAGGGAAGCACAGCCATGCATATGTATATGAAAGGACAACAAAGGTGACCGAGGAGAGAGATGAGCAGTCTTATGACAGTTACTCAGGCTCATGTGTGCTGGAGGACCAATGCAAGTGCCCAGGATCCCTCTGCTCCCCACCCCCACCACGTGCAGCAGCTGCAGGTTGACTTTTGAGAAAATCATGGTTTCTTCAGGACCACTGTTTATTGCAAACCCCAAAAGAAAATGAGACTCAGGAAGACCAAAGAGGGACTTTGCATGTCCTTGGGTGACCCATCAGGCAAGGGACAGATGTATTCTTAGCAGTGCTTTCAGGCCAACAGAGAAAGGTCTCCTCATTGGGATGTGCGACTTCATTTTTAGCGAGTGCAAGCCTAGAAACGAAACTCAACAGTCTGCTGAGTCTTTCCCGATATATATTTCATAACAACTCCTGTGCAATTCACAGCTGAATTGATGAGCTATCAGGGTTATGTGCTTCTGTAAAACAGAGGCATCTAACTTGGAAAAGCTTTCTCCAGGGAAACAGACCTATTTGAGCTAAATCAAAACAAGATTAAAGAGTGATTAAAGTGCTGCAAATATGGATGTCATGGAAAGGTTGGAGGAGCTGGGCTTGTTTAACCTGGGACGGAAACGCTGCCCAGTGCTTGCAGGAAAATTCAAGTGCCCGTTCTCCAGCCAGTGTTTCCATCGGTCTCCACAGAGGATGGATAAGGTAAAATGATCTTAAGCTGCATTATTAGGGATTTAGGTCAGTCAATGGCTCTCAAGCCCCCACTGCACACTAAAATCACTTAGTGGCCATTTAAAACATCCTAATTCCCGAGTCCTAGCCCACACTAATGCATCTCCAGAGGTGACACTCAATGATTAGCGTTTCTTAAAATCTCTGCTGGTGATTCAAATATGAAGCCAGTGCTGAGACATGCTGTGCTGACTAAAGGGACAGAACGTAGGCCCCTAAGCCATGAAAGTCTCTACAAGTCTTTAAAGTCGAGGTGAACCATAATTGAACTAGATTAGTAATGTCTATGCTAGTTGTCTTTAATATGTTTTTGTCTGAATTGGCCATTATTTCTGCTGTTAAGTGACCTACGAATCTCAAGACACAGCATCTACTTCAGTGCTGGAATGAAT